>JZKD02S1255140.1:52343-155607 GCA_000966675.3 Picea glauca
TGAGAGAGAAGGTCACCAATCAGATTGTTCAGGTCCATTACATTCCCACTACAGAACAAATTGCAGACATCTTTACTAAACCCCTAGCCAAGACACCATTTGAATATCTCAGACAAAAGCTGGGTGTCATCCCGTCTCACTTCTAAGAGAGTCCATCCCGTTAGGGGGAGTCCTATATTAGTTGCATATCTGATACCTCTTAAAATTAATACAACAGCTTAGGGGGAGCGTGTTTTCTTTGACATTGATGTCAAAGGGGGAGAAAAGAACAGGGGAGCCTTAGTTGCCATCAATGCCAAAGGGGGAGATTGTTGGCGTGTTTTACAGGCAGGGTATGCTTGTCATTGATGGAAAGTACAAAAATGTTGATCAATAGCATAGTGATAATCGGGGAAGAGTAGCAACCGTGTTCGTTGGATCAACAATTCACAATTCCCGATGGCTGTCAGATATCAATGTAGACAAGAAGAGCATGTTGAAGAGGAGGATAGATCTCAGGCGTTAGATCCAAGCACGGGATCCAACCATCGTTGGATCAAGGAGAACCTGCACGTTCTTTAAAGTGCAAGGAGTAGCGGGCTCACAAAATCCTGAAAGAAGGAGGACCATCCATCTTCAAGAGGGACACATGGGGAAAGATCATCATTTCGCTGATTGGAGAGTCAAAGGAATGGGGTTCCCTAACCTCTCGAAATCATGATATGCGAAATCGCAAAATAGTCCTAACCGTTGGATCGAGGACTGATCTGAACCGTTAATCAGGAACAACGAAGGCTCATGGAGTTGCGAAGTCTCGATAAAATATTGACCGTTGATCCAAGAGGGACGCGTGGCAGAAGATCAGAGCATGTCAAACACTCTATTTCGATGTTTCGCGACTCGCGACTTGGAGAGGCAAGGAATATGACCATTGAAATCGCGATATGCGAAATTGCGATTTAATCGCAACCGTAGATTCATCGAGATCGTGGACCGTTGATCTAAGCTTCATTTCGGAGCTTTTCCTATCGCAACTTGGAGTGACAAGAACCCACATCTAAGGAACCGCGAGGTGCGAGATTGCGAAAATATCTAGACCGTTGATTCATCAAGGTTGTGGACCGTCGATCAGGGTCGATGAAGACCATAAGTTCACAGCGCCTTATAGCATAGCCGGTGGTCACGTGGAGGAAGGACCTAGTGCAGATAAGCTCTGCCTTGGAATTTCGGGGATCGCGTATGGGAGTGTCAAAACACGGGATCATACGAATGATAAAATACCGAAAAGGTGAAATATCGCTATAACCGGTGGTCACCGCCTGTGGTCACATAGAGGAGGAAGCTAGAGAAACCAAGCTCCTTTTCGGAGCTCGCAACATGAAGAGTCAAGATGCCTCATCACAGAATCTCCGAATTGCGAAAGTGCGAAATGCATAAATCACAGCTAATCCAATGGTGTGGATGAAACTGAAGGAGATCGGAGGGCTACTGTTGCACGTCACATTGTAACTGCCAGAAACCACCGATGGTTTCTGCTAGAGGACTTGAAGACACTTCGAGGTGATTGACAGAGGAGATGAAGAGTCTCTGGTAATCTTCAAGAGGGATGAAGATGCTCGTGGAGGTGATTGACAGCTGGATGAGCATTGAAGCTTGTAACTGGAATAGAGAAGGTGAGCTCGACTGTCACAGAGAAGACAAAGAGTCTCAACTGCCAGAGTGATTGAGGAATCTCAGCATAACATACAGTGATGTTGAACGAGTAAAAAAAAAAGACGGCGAGAGAAGCTGAAGAGTCGCGATGATGATCAAACAGAGCACTCAAGAGGTGGAGGATATTGGCACAGTGTGAGGATGCAGAGGGATTGCGCGCATTGCATGCACAAATAGCACAAAAGCTATAAGTACACGGTACAGAGAGTTGTTGCGGTTAGAGTTGGTGTTGCTGTGGTTGTTGAAGGTGATTCATGCGCCAAGAAGGAGGAGTGCAGTAGCTGAATTGAACAGAAGAGGAACTATGCAGTGAATGGACATGGTGCAAAGAGCATAAAAAGCAGAAGAATAGACAGTGCAAGGGGTGTGCAGAAGACATTGATGCAGACAGGGCAGAGTAGTGTAACAAGACAGCGACAAGGCTGGTAAGCCACTGAATAACTTTATATCTTTGTAATAAGTTTTAGTAACCAGGAATTAAAATACCAGGGTGGTTGGGAGGTGCTAGGGAGAACTGTTTTCCTCATAGGTTCAAGTGGGTGCTTGAACACAGGGAGTTGTAGCTTCCATCTGGTTCCAGCCAGAAAAACCATGGTGGCAGGGTGGTGCAAGGGAGAACTCTTGTTCTCTGTTATACAGGTCGGTGCCTGTATGATTGGAAGTTTGTACTTCCATCTAGTTGGTGCTAGAGGAACCAGGGAGTTGGTTCTTCCTTCTAGTTGGTGCTAGAGAACCCAGGGAGTTGGTGCTTCCTTCTAGTGGGTGCTAGACAAAATAGAGAGTTGGTGCTCTTAGCAAGTTGCAACTTGAAAAAACAGAGGTTGTAGACTCACAATGAGTTGGTGCTCATATGTATGATAATGTAAAGAATGTAGATAATACTTATCATATAAATAAAAAGAGGTTTTACCCTGTATGGGTTTCCTCGGGAAATATCTATCTCTGTGTCTCTCATAGATGTGACTGATGCTGAATGTGCCTTCATTTATTTCCCTGCATTATTGTGATCATCATTGAGTGCCTTGTAAAGAATTTTGAAAGAAGCATAATTGTTTAAGCACGGTAACAACTGATTCACCCCCCCTCTCAGTTGTTCAACAGTACCTTGTCGGGGACATGCACTGAAAAAACGATCAAGAACATCCTGCTCTGATACCACTGATCCGGATTATTTTCGGCACGAAATGAGAGAGGAGATATAATAAATAATTGCACAGAGATATCACATAAATCCAATAATATAACATAAATATATTAGATATGCAACCATAAACACAGAGATACAGTAATACATGATTTCTATTAATGAAAGAAATGTACAGAGACTGTAAAATTATAGAGTGAAAGACTCGCTAGAATGGTGGCAGCTTATCTTTGAGAAGAGATGTGATGGCTACTCGCATTCACAAGAAGATGATTAAAATGAGGCTCTGAAGGCATTTTTACAATAAAAAGGAATTCCAAAAACCCTCGACATCCAAAAACCTAATAGTAGGAGACGAAGCGCCAAAAGTCATGTGGGCCCCATTTGGGTAAGTTGGTGCATCAACTTCCCGGGGTCGTAACTTTTGCATCCGATCTCTCTTTTGGGCGTATGATAGCCTGTTGGAAAGGTATCATCGAGGATATTCATTTTGGGGCCTCCATATTTCTTTCAAATATATTTGAGTTGGTTCGATCCCGAAAAACCTTCATTTAGGCCCTCAAAATGTCCCCGGAAGTTAAAACCTGCTAAAAATAGTAAATTGCCAAAATTGCTAGAAAATTGTTTTGAGCCAGCTGGAAAAGGTGGGTGGCCACCGATATCCAGCTGGATCAATTCTCCCTCCTTAGGAAGAAATGGTCTCCATTGCATTGAGTTTCCGGGGGAGAGGGAAAAACATTTGTTGAATCTGCATCTTGGTGAGCTGCTTGTCTTGCTGGAGACGTCACACTGCTCAGTTTGTGGAAGTCTTTCACGAATCTATTGAGGTTGAGGCTGTTCAACAAGTCAAGATACATGAGAGGATGACATGCAGAAGGAATCTTTGCGTTTTGCTGCAGCCTTGTCGACCTACTTCTGTTGGATAGAAGGTTCTTGGGTCCAGGCTGTAGTGGTTGCAGTGCCCTTCTGTTCTCATTTTGAATAGATTGTGAAGAATCTAAATTTTGCAGTATGAGATACTACCTTGAGATACTTTTTAGGTGGAACAATATTCAGAATTACCTCTGGTATTCTGTAGAGATGACCCCCCAGAGAAACAATGACACTATCGCTTCCACATATATGGTTGGCCCAAGAGAACATCACAGAAATCCAGTGGGGCAACATCACATAATACCTATGCCATATGAAAATCGACACTGTTGGCTAACACGAAGATCTCGTCCTTGGCAAAGCCACCCGATGTTGTATGGTTGCGGGTGTGGTGTTGTCAACAATATCAATAGTTTGACAACATTTGTTGAGATGAGGTTCTTCTGGCTTCCGCTATCAACAATAAAATGCAGCGGGGTCCCCTTCACCCACATCTGTGAATGAAAAAGGTGCTCCCCCTCTTCAGGATCTATTGGTTCTTCTGGTTGAATTGCCAAGGTCATGACAATAGCAGTGGGGTCTGCGTCAATGATATGTCATTTACTAGTATTTTCAGAATCAGATTCTGAATCAGGGTTCGGCTCCTTGTCTTTGATCTCGGCCACCAATGATTGTTTTGGGCGACATTTATCGGTGTTGTGGCAGGGGATTTTGTGGAAATCACACCATTTTTCGGTGTCCTTCTTTGTCTTCCTGTGACCCTTCTTTTCCTGTGGTTTGGACTGGTTTTCGGGAGACTGTCTGTCAGGGATGTCTTTGTCTTACTTTGGTTATTGTGTATTTGCAGACCCAAACTCTCTGTTGTTATAGTGCTTTAATTTCTACTCGATTTTAACAACATATTGATAAGAAGCACCGAGTGATGAGATATCCAGAAAATCCATTTCAGTTTGGATGTATTTGTGTAGAGCCCCACAGTATTTTAGAACCAAATGTCGTTCAGAGTCTTTGATACCCAGCTTGGTGTGCAAGGTATTGAAGGTATGGGTGAGCTTTGGAACTGCTTGGCCCCTCTCTTGCCACAGTGTGGTCCATCTCATGTATTGTTCCTCATAGTTTCCAACAGGATAATACTGTTCCTTTACCACATCCACAAAAAAATCTCAAGTGGGCTCGGCCCCATATATTATAGACTCCTCTGTGGAACTTTGCTCCCAGTAAGTTTCCCACCAATGTTTGACATGAGGGAGAGATTTAAGGAGTGCGAAGGTGATCTTTCCTCTTTCAGAAAAATTGTGAACAGAGAAATAACCTTCTAGCAGAGTCAACCATTTTTCTAGGGCTTCTCCATCTATCTATCCTTCAAATACAGGAATATCAAAATTAACTTGTACCTTGAAAGGTGAGGTGCTTCCAAAGTGGCTGCTTGATGAAGATGCGCCTATTTCTATCGGTAGGCGTTGAAGGATGTGGGAAAAATTGTCCATCATTTCGTCCCTCTGTCGCGTGAGAGCTTGCTCAAGCAACAGACTGATAGGATCATCTGCTCTGTCATTTTTATTTTCTTCCACCATTGATGGTTTCTTGGGTGTGCAAAAGATATTGTCTTCAAGACAGACAAGTTTGAGATCCAACTTTCTATACTCGTACCTCATTGGGGACATGCACTGAAAAAACGATCAAGAACAACCTGCTCTGATACCACTGATCCAGATTATTTTCGACATGAAATGAGATCGGAGATATAATAAATAATTGTAGAGAGATATCGCGTATATCCAATAATATAACATAATTATATCGAATATGAAACCATAAACACAAATATACAGTAATACATGATTTTTATTAATGAAAGAAATGTACAGATATTGTAAAAATACAGAGTGAAAGACTCGCTAGAATGGTGGCAGCTTATCTCTGAGAAAAGATGTGACGACTACTCACATTCACAAGAAGATGATTAAAATGAGGCTCTGAAGGCCTTTTTACAATAAACAGAAATGTCAAAAACCCTCGACATTCAAAAACCTAACCCTAGGAGACGAAGCGCCAAAAGTCATGTGGGCCCTGTTTGGGTAAGTTGGTGCATCAACTTCCCGGGGTCATAACTTTTGCATACGATCTCTGTTTTAGGCGTATGATAGCCCATTGGAAAGGAATCGTCGAGGATATTCATTTTGAGGCCTCAATCATGTATTTGACTATCATTGAGTTGAATTGATCCCCAAAAACCTTCATTTAGGCCCTCAAAATGATCCTGGAAGTTAAAACCTGCTAAAAATAGTAAATTGCCAAAATTGCCAGAAAACTGTTTTGAGCCAGTTGGAAAATGTGGGTGGCCACCGATATCCACCTGGATCAATTCTCCCTCCTTAGAAAGCAATGGTATCCATTGCGTTGATTTTTTGGGGGAGAGAGAAAATCATTTGTTGAATCTGCATCTTGGTGAGCTGTTTGTCTTGCTGGAGACGTCGCACTGCTCAGTTTGTGGAAGTTTGTCATGATCCTGTTGAGATTGAGGCTGCTCAACAAGTCGAGATACATGAGAGGATGTTGTGTAGAAGGAATCTTTGCATTTTTCTACAGCCTTGTCGACCTTCTTCTGTTGGATAGAAGGTTCTTGGGGCGAGGCTGTAGTGGTTGCAGTGTCCTTCTGTTCTCCTTATGAACAGATTGTGAAGAAGCTAAATTTTGCAGTATGAGATACTACCTTGCGACACCTTTTAGGTGGAACAGTAGTCGAAACTACCTCTGGTATTCTATAGAGATGACCCCCTAGAGAAACAATGGCACTGCGGGGTTGAGACTCATAAACAACATGGCGCTTCCACATATATGGTTGGCCCAAGAGAACATCATAGAAATCCAGTGGGGCAACATCACTTAATACCTCATCTTTGAAGGGATGGATGCCATATGAAAATCGACACTATTGGCTGACATGAAGATCTCATCCTTGGCGAAGCCACCTGATATTGTATGGTTGCAGGTGTGATGTTGTCGACAATCCCAACTGTTTGATGACCTTTGTTGAGATGAGGTTATTCTGGCTTCCGCTATCAACAATAAAATGCAGCGGGGTCCCCTTCATCCACATATGTGAATGAAAAAGGCATTCCCCCTCTTTAGGATATGTTGGTTCTTCTGGTTGAAATTTTGCGGTCGCGACAATAGAAGTGTGGTCTACATCAATGATATGTCCTTTACTAGTATTTTTAGAATCAGATTCTGAATCAGGTTTTGGCTCCTTGTCTTTGATCTCGTCCACCAATGATTGTTTTGAGCGACATTCATCAGTGTTGTGCCAGGGGCTTTTGTGGAAATCACACCATTTTCCAGTGTCCTTCTTTGTCTTTCCGTGACCCTTATTTTCCTATGGCTAAGACTGGTTTTCAAGAGAATGTCTGTTAGGTATGTCTTTGTCATACTTTGGTTGTTGTGGATTTGCAGACCTGAACTCTCGTTTGTTCTGGTGCTTAAATTTCTTCTCGATTTTAAAATAATATCGATATGCAACACCAAGTGATAAGATATCCAGAAAATCCATTTCAGTTTGGATGTATCTGTGTAGAGCCCCATGGTATTTCAGAACCAAATGTCCTTCGGAGTCTTTGATACCCAGCTTGGTGTGTAAGGTATGGAAGGTATCGGTGAAATCCAAAACTACTTGGCCCCTCTCTTGCCACAATGTGGTCCATCTCATGTACTAGTCCTCATACTTTCCAACATGATAATATTGTTCCTTAACCACATCCACAAAAAAATCCCAAGTGGGCTCGACCCCATATATTCCAGACTCCTCTATGGAACTTTAATCCCAGAAAGTTTCCCACCAATGTTTGACATGAGGGAGATCTTTAAGGAGTGTGAAGGTGATCTTTTCTCTATCAGAAAAATTGTGAATAGAGAAATAACCTTCTAGCACAGTTAACCATTTTCTAGGGCTTCTGCATCTATTTGTTCTTCAAATACAGGAATATCAAAATTAACTTGTACCTTGAAAGGCGAGGTGCTTCCAAAGTGGTCGCTTTATGAAGATGCGTCTGTTTCTATCGAAAATCATTGAAGGATGTGGGAGAAATTCTCCATTATTTCGTCCGTCTATTGCGTGAGAGCTTGCTCAAGAAACAGACTGGTAGGATCGTCTGCTCTGTTGTTTTTCTTTTCTTCTGCCATTGAGGCTTTCTTGGGTGTGAGAGAGAGATTTTCTTCAAGAGAGACAAGCTTGAGACCCAACTTGCTATACTCATACCTCATCGGGTACATGCACTGAAGAAACGATCAAGAACAACTTGCTCTGATACCACTGATCTAGATTATTTTCGGCACGAAATGAGAGCGGAGATATAATAAATAATTGCACAGAGATATCGTGTATATCCAATAATATAACATAAATATATCAGAGATGCAACCATAAACATAGAGATACAATAATACACGATTTCTATTAATGAAATAAATGTACAGAGACTGTAAAAATACAGAGTGAAAGACTCACAAGAATGGTGGCATCATATCTTTGAGAATAGATGTGATGGCTACTTGCATTCATAAGAAGATGTTTACAATGAGGCTCTGAAGCCCTTTTCACAATAAATAGGAATGCCAAAACCCCTCTACATCCAAAAACCTAACCCTAAAAGATGAAGCGCCAAAAGTCATGTGGGCTCGGTTTTGGGTAAGTTGATGCATCAACTTCCCGGGGTCATAACTTTTGCATACGATCTCCGTTTTAGGCGTATGATAGCCTGTTGGAAATGTATCATTGAGGAGATTCATTTTGGTGCCTCAATCACTTTTTAAACAAAGTTTAAGTTGGTTCGATCCCGGAAACCTTCATTTAGGCCATCAAAATGGCCCCAGAAGTTAAAACCTGCTAAAAATAGTAAATTGCCAAAATTGCTAGAAAACTCTTTTGAGCCAATTGGAAAAGGTGGGTGGCCACCGATATCCACCTGGATCAATCCTCCCTCCTTAGGAAGAAATGGTCTCCATTGCGTTGAGTTCTCGGGGGATAGGGAAAAACATTTGTTGAATCTGCATCTTGGTGAGTTGCTTGTCTTGTTGGAGACGTCGTGCTGCTCAGTTTGTGAAAGTCTATCACGAATCTATTGAGGTTGAGAATGTTCAACAAGTTGAGATACATGAGAGGACAGCATGCAGAAGGAATCTTTTCATTTTATTGCAGCCTTTTCGACCTTCTTCTGTTGGATAGAAGGTGCTTGGGGCGAGGCTGTAGTGGTTGCAGTGTCCTTCTGTTCTCCATCTGAACAGATTGTGAAGAAGCTAAATTTTGCAGTATAAGATACTACCTTGCGGCACTTTTTAGGTCGAACAGTAGTCGGAACTACCTTTGGTATTCTGTAGAGATGACCCCCTAGATAAACAATGACACTACGGGGTCGAGACTCATAAACAACATGGTGCTTCCACATATATGGTTGGCCCAAGAGAACATCACAGACATCCAGTGGGGAAACATCACATAACACCTCATCCTTGAAGGGCTGGATGTCGTATGACAATCGACACTGTTGGCTGACACGAAGATATCGTCCTTGGCAAAGCCTCCCGATGTTGTATGGTTGCGGGTGTGGTTTTGTAAACAATCCCAATTGTTTGATGACATCTATTGAGATGTGGTTCATTTGGCTTCCGCTATCAACAATAAAATGCAGCGGGGTCCCCTTAACTCACATTCATGAATGAAAAAGGTGCTCCCCCTCTTTAGGATCTGTTGGTTCTTTTGGTTGAATTGCTGCGGTCATGACAATAGCAGTGTGGTTTGCGTCAATGATCTGTCCTTTACTAGTATTTTCAGAATCAGATTTTGAATCAAGGTTCGACTCCTTGTCTTTGATCTCGACCACCAATGATTGTTTTGAGCGACATTAATCAGTGTTGTGCCAGAGGCTTTTGTGGAAATCACACCATTTTCCAGTGTCCTTCTTTGTCTTCTCGTGACCCTTCTTTTCCTGTGGCTTGGACTGGTTTTCGGGAGACTGTCTGTTAGGGATTTCTTTGTCATACTTTGGTTGTTGCGGATTTGCAGACCCAAATTCTTGTTTGTTCTAGTGCTTAAATTTCTGCTTGATTTTAACAACATATCGATAAGAAACACCGAGTGATGAGATATCCAGAAAATCCATTTTAGTTTGGATGTATCTATGTAGAGCCCCACGGTATTTCAGAACCAAATGTCATTCAGAGTCTTTGATACCCAGCTTGGTGCACAAGGTATGAAAGGTATTGGTGAACTGCAAAATTGCTTGGCCCCTTTCTTGCCGCAGTGTGGTCCATCTCATGTACTGGTCCTCATAGTTTCCAACAGGATAATACTATTCATTTACCATATCCACAAAAAAATCCCAAGTGGGCTCGGCCCCATATATTATAGACTCCTTCATGGAAATTTTCTCCCAGTAAGTTTTCCACCAATGTTTTACATGGGGGAGAGCTTTAAGGAGTGCGAAAGTGATCTTTTCTCTGTCGAAAAAATTGTGAACAGAGTAATAACCTTCTAGCAGAGTTGACCATTTTTCTAGGGCTTCTGTATCTATCTGTCCTTCAAATACAGGAATATCAAAATTAACTTGTACCTTGAAAGGCAATGTGCTTCCAAAGTGGCCGCTTGATGAAGATGCGTCTGTTGCTATCGACAGACGTTGAAGGATGTGGGAAAAATTCTCCATCATTTCATCCCTCTGTCGCATGAGAGCTTGGTAAAGCAACAGACTAATAGGATCGTCTGCTCTGTCGTTTTTCTTTTCTTCCACCATTGAGGGTTTCTTCAGTGTGAAAGATCGATTGTCTTCAAGAGAGACAAGCTCGAGACCCAAATTGATATACTCGTACCTCGTTGGGGAAATGCACTTAAAAAATGATCAAGAACAGCTTGCTCTAATACCACTAATCCGGATTATTTTCGGCACAAAATGAGAGCTGAGATATAATAAATAATTGGACAGAGATATCGCGTATATCCAATAACATAACAAAAATATATTAGAGATGCAACCATAAACACAGAGATATAGTAATACACGATTTCTATTAATCAAAGAAATGTATAGAGACTGTAAAAATACAGAGTGAAAGACTCGCTAGAATGGTGGCATCTTATCTCTAAGCGACATTCATCGGTGTTGTGGCAGGGGATTTTGTGGAAATCGCACCATTTTCCGGTGTCCTTCTTTGTCTTCCCTTGACCCTTCTTTTCTTTTGGCTTGGATTGGTTTTCAGGAGACTGTCTGTTAGGGATTTCTTTTTCATAGTTTGGTTGTTGCAAATTTGCAGACCCGAACTCCCTTTTGTTCCAGTGCTTTAATTTCTACTCGATTTTAACAACATATCTATAAGTAGCACCGAGTGATGATATATCTAGAAAATCCATTTCAGTTTGGATGTATCTGTGTAGATCCCCACGGTATTTCAGAACCAAATCTCGTTAGGAGTCTTTGATACCCATCTTGGTGCGCAAGGTATGGAAGGTATTGGTGAACTTAGGAACTGCTTGACCCCTCTCTTGCCGCATTGTGGTCCATCTCATGTACTGGTCCTCATAGTTTCCAACATAATAATATTGTTCATTTACCGCATCCACAAAAAAATACCAAGTGGGCTCGACCCCATATATCCTAGACTCCTATGTGGAACTTTTCTCCCAGTAAGTTTCCCACCATTGTTTGACATGAGGGAGAGATTTAAGGAGTGAAAAGGTGATCTTTTCTCTATCGAAAAAATTGTGAATAGAGAAATAACATTTTATCAGAGTTAATGATTTTTCTAGGGCTTTTGCATCTATCTGTCCTTCAAATACAGGAATATCAAAATTAACTTGTACCTTGAAAGGAGAGGTGCTTCCAAAGTGGTTGCTTGATGAATATGGGCCTGTTGCTATTGGCAGGTGTTGAAGGATGTGGGAAAAATTCTCCATCATTTTGTCCCTCTGTCACATGAGAGGTTGCTCAAGCAACAGACTGATAGGATCGTCTGCTCCGTCGTTTTTCTTTTCTTCTACAATTGAGGGTTTCTTGGGTGTGTGAGAGAGATTGTCTTCAAGAGAGACAAGCTCGAGACCCAACTTTCTATATTCGTACCTCGTCGGGGACATGCACTGAAAAAACGATCAAGAACAACCTGCTCTGATACCATTGATCCAGATTATTTTCGACACGAAATGAGAGCAAAGATATAATAAATAATTGAACAGAGATATCGCGTATATCCAATAATATAACAGAAATATATCAGAGATTCAACCATAAACATAGAGATACAGTTATACATGATTTCTATTAATGAAAGAAATGTACAGAGACTGTAAAAATACAGAGTGAAAGACTCGCTATAATGGTGGTTGCTTATCTCTGAGAAGAGATGTGACGGCTACTCGCATTCACCAGAAGATTATTAAAATGAGGTTCTATGGTCCCTTTTACAATAAAAAGGAATACCAAAACCCCATGACCAAAAACCTAACCCTAGGAGACGAAGCCCCAAAAGTAATGTGGGCCCCATTTGGGTAAGTTGGTGCATCAACTTCCCGGGGTCATAACTTTTGCATACGATATCCATTTTAGGCATATGATAGCCCGTTGGAAAGGTATCGTCGAAGATATTCATTTTGGTGCCTCGATCATTCATTTGGATATCATTGAGTTGGTTCGATCCCGAAAAACCTTCATTTAGGCCTTCAAAATGGCCTCAGAAATTAAACCTAGTAAAAATAGTAAATTGCCAAAATTGTCAGAAAGTTGTTTTGAGCTAGTTGGAAAACATGGGTGGCCACCAATATCCACCTAGATCAATCATCCCTCCTTAGAAAGCAATGGTATCCATTGCATTGAGTTCCTGAGGAAGAGGGAAAAACATTTGTTGAATCTGCATCTTGGTGAGCTGCTTGTCTTGCTAGAGACGTCGCACTGCTCAGTTTGTGGAAGTCTGCCACGAACCTGTTGAGGTTGAGATTGTTCAACAAGTTGAGATACATGAGAGGACAGTGTGTAGAAGGAATCTTTTCATTTTACTACAGCCTTGTTGACCTGCTTCTATTGGATAGAATGTGCTTGGGGCGAGGCTGTAGTGGTTGCAGTGTCCTTCTGTTCTTCTTCTGAACAGATTGTGAAGAAGCTAAATTTTACAGTATGAGATACTACCTTGCGGCACTTTTTAGGTGGAACAGTAGTAGGAACTACCTCTGGTATTCTATAGATATGACCCCCCAGGGAAACAATGACATTGTGGGGTCGAGACTCATAAACAACATGACACTTCCACATATATGGTTGGCACAAGAGAACATCACAAAAATCCAGAGGGGAAACATCACATAATACCTCATGCATGAAGGGATGGATGCCATATGACAATTGACACTGTTGGCTGACACGAATATCTCATCCTTGGTGAATCCACCTAATGTTGTATGGTTGCGGGTGTGGTGTTGTCTACAATCCCAACTGTTTTCTGACCTCTGTTGAGATGAGGTTCTTCTGGCTTCCAGTATCAACAATAAAATGCAGTGGGTCCCCTTCACCCACATCTGTGAATGAAAAAGGAACCCCCTCTCTTCAGGATTTGTTGGTTCTTCTGGTTGAATTGTTGCGGTCACGACAATAGCAGTAGGGTCTGTGTCAATGATCTGTCCTTTACCAGTATTTTCATAATCAGATTATGAATTAGGGTTCAACTCCTTGTCTTTGATCTCAGCCACCAATGATTGTTTTGAGCGACATTCATCGGTGTTGTGCTAGGGGATTTTGTGGAAATCAAACCATTTTCCGGTGTCCTTCTTTGTCTTCCCGTGACCCTTCTTTTCCTGTGGCTTGGACATGTTTTCGGGAGACTGTCTGTTAGGGATGTCTTTGTCATACTTTGGTTGTTGCGAATTTGCAGACTCGAACTCCCGTTTTTTATGGTGCTTAAATTTCTGCTCGATTTTAACAACATATCAATAAGCAACACCGAGTGATGAGATATCCAGAAAATCCATTTCAGTGTGGATGTATCTATGTAGAGCCCCATGGTATTTCAGAACCAAATGTCATTTAGAGTCTTTGATACCTAGCTTGGTGCGCAAGGTATGGAAGGTATGGGTGAGCTTCGAAATTGCTTGGCTCCTCTCTTGCAACAGTTTGGTCCATCTCATGTACTGGTCCTCATAGTTTCCAACAGGATAATATTGTTCCTTTACCGCATCCACAAAAAAATACCAAGTGGGCTCGACCCCATATATTCCAGACTCCTCTGTGGAATTTGTTCCCAGTAAGTTTCCCACCAATGTTTGACACGAGGGAGAGCTTTAAGGAGTGCAAAGGTGATCTTTTATCTCTTGGAAAAATTGTGAACAGAGAAATAACATTCTAGCAGAGTTAATTTTTTTTCTAGGACTTTTGCATCTACCTGTCCTTCAAATACAGGAATATCAAAATTAACTTGTACCTTGAAAGGTGAGGTGCTTCCAAAGTGGTCACTTGATGAAGATGTGTCTGTTTCTATCGACAAGCATTGAAGGATGTGGGAAAAATTTTCCATCATTTCGTCTCTCTGTCGCGTGAGAGCTTGCTCAAGCAACAGAGTGATAGGATTGTCTACTCCGTCATTTTTCTTTTCTTCTGCCATTAAGGGTTTCTTGGGTGTGCGAGAGCGATTGTATTCAATAGAGACAAGCTCGAGACCCAACTTTCTATACGCATACCTCATCAGGGACATGCACTGAAAAACGATCAAGAACAACTTGCTCTGATACCACTGATCCAGGATTATTTTCGGCACGAAATGAGAGCTAAGATATAATAAATAATTGCACAGAGATATCGCGTATATCCAATAATATAACAAAAATATACCAGAGATGCAACCATAAACATAGAGATACAGTAATACATGATTTATATTAATCAAAGAAATGTATAGAGACTGTAAAAATACAGAGTGAAAGACTCGCTAGAATGGTGGTAGCTTATCCCTAAGAGAAATTCATTGGTGTTGTGGCAGGGGCTTTTGTGGAAATCACACCATTTTCCGGTGTCCTTCTTTGTCTTCCCTTGATCCTTCTTTTCTTGTGGCTTGGACTGGTTTTCAGGAGACTGTCTTTTAGGGATTTATTTGTCATAGTTTGGTTGTTGCAAATTTGCAGACCCAAACTCCCTTTTGTTCTGGTGCTTTAATTTCTACTCGATTTTAACAGCATATCAATAAGCAGCATCAAGTGATGAGATATCCAGAAAATCCATTTCAGTTTGGATGTATCTGTGTAGAGCCCCATGGTATTTCAGAACCAAATCTCATTCGGAGTCTTTGATACCCATCTTGGTGCACAAGGTATGGAAGGTATTGGTGAACTCCAGAACTGCTTGACCCCTCTCTTGTCACAGTTTGGTCCATCTCATGTACTGGTCCTCATAGTTTCCAATAGAATAATACTGTTCCTTTACCTCATCCACAAAAAAATCTCAAGTGGGCTCGACCCCATATATTCTAGACTCCTATGTGGAACTTTTCTCCCAGTAAGTTTCCCACAATTGTTTGACATGAGGGATATATTTAAGGAGTGCGAAGGTGATCTTTTCTCTGTCGAAAAAATTGTGAACAGAGAAATAACATTCTAGCAAAGTTAATGATTTTTCTAGGGCTTCTACATCTATCTGTCCTTCAAATATAGGAATATCAAAATTAACTTGTACCTTGAAAGGAGAGGTGCTTCCAAAGTGGCTGCTTGATGAAGATGGGCCTGTTTCTATCAGCAGGTGTTGAAGGATGTGGGAAAAATTCTCCATCATTTCGTCCCTCTGTCACGTGAGAGCTTGCTCAAGCAACAGACTGATATGATCGTTTGCTCCATCGTTTTTATTTTCTTCCATAATGGAGGGTTTCTTGGGTGTGCGAGAGAGATTGTCTTCAAGAGAGACAAGCTCGAGACCCAACTTTCTATACTCGTACCTCGTCGGGGACATGCACTGAAAAAATGATCAAGAACAGCCTGCTCTGATACCACTGATCCAGATTATTTTCGACACGAAATGAGAGTGAAGATATAATAAATAATTGAACAGAGATATCGCGTATATCCAATAATATAACAGAAATATATCAGAGATGAAACCATAAACGTAGAGATACAGTTATACACGATTTCTATTAATGAAAGAAATGTACAGAGACTGTAAAAATACAGAGTGAAAGACTCACTATAATGGTGCCAACTTATCTCTAAGAAGAGATGTGACGGCTACTCGCATTTGCCAGAAGATGATTAAAATGAGGCTCTGTAGGCCCTTTTACAATAAACAGGAATGCCAAAACCACTCGACATCCAAAAACCTAACCCTAGGAGACGAAGCCCCAAAAGTCACGTGGGCCCCATTTGGGTAAGTTGGTGCATCAACTTCCCGAGGTTGTAACTTTTGTATACGATATCTGTTTTAGGCATATGATAGCCTGTTGGAAAGGTATCATTGACGAGATTCATTTTTGTGCCTCAATTATTCTTTTGGTGATCATTTATTTGGGTCGATCCCAAAAAACCTTCATTTAGGCCCTCAAAATGGCCCTAGAAGTTAAAACCTGGTAAAAATAGTAAATTGCCAAAATTGTCAGAAAGTTGTTTTGAGCTAGTTGGAAAAGGTGGGTGGCCATCGATATCCACCTGGATCAATCATCCCTCCTTAGGAAGCAATGGTATCCATTGCGTTGAGTTCCCGGGGGAGAGGGAAAAACATTTGTTGAATCTACATCTTGGTGAGCTGCTTGTCTTACTGGAGACGTCGCGCTACTCAATTTGTGGAAGTCTTCCATGAAATTGTTGAGGTTGAGGTTGTTCAACAAGTCGAGATACATGAGAGTATGGTGTGTAGAAGGAATCTTTGTGTTTTGTTGCAGCCTTGTCGACCTGCTTCTGTTGGATAGAATGTGCTTGGGACGAGGCCATAGTGGTTGTAGTGTCCTTCTGTTCTCCTTCTGAATAGATTGCGAAGAAGATAAATTTTGCAGTATGAGATACTACCTTGCGGCACTTTTTAGGTGGAACAGTAGTCGGAACTACCTCTGGTATTTTGTAGAGATGACCCCCCAGGGAAACAATGACACTATGGGGTCGAGACTCATAAACAACATGACACTTCCAAAAATATGGTTGGCCCAAGAGAACATCACATAAATACAGAGGGGAAACATCACATAATACCTCATCCATGAAGGGCTAGATGCCATATGGAAATTGACACTGTTGGCTGACACGAAGATCTCGTCCTTGGCGAAGCCATCCAATGTTGTATGGTTGCAGGTGTGGTGTTGTCAACAATCCCAACTGTTTGACGATCTCTGTTGAGATGAGGTTCTTCTGGCTTTCAGTATCAACAATAAAATGCAGCGGGGTCCCCTTCACCCACATCTGTGAATGAAAAATGCATCCCCCCTCTTCAGGATTTGTTGGTTCTTCTAGTTTAATTATTGTGGTCACGACAATAGCAGTGGGTTCTGTGTCAATGATCTATCCTTTACCAGTATTTTCATAATCAGATTATGAATCAGGGTTCGACTCCTTGTCTTTGATATTGGCCACCAATGATTGTTTTGAGTGACATTCATCGGTGTTGTGCCAGGGGATTTTGTGGAAATCGCACCATTTTCTGGTGTCCTTCTTTGTCTTCCCGTGACCCTTCTTTTCCTGTGTCTCAGACATGTTTTCAGGAGACTGTCTGTTAGGGATGTCTTTGTCATACTTTGGTTGTTGCGGATTTGCAGACCGGAACTCTTGTTTGTTATGGTGCTTAAATTTTTGCTCAATTTTAACAACATATCGATAAGCAACACCGAGTGATGAGATATCCAGAAAATCCATTTCAGTTTGGATGTATCTATGTAGAGCCCCACGGTATTTCAGAACCAAATGTCGTTCAGAGTCTTTGATACCCAGCTTGGTGCGCAAGGTATGGGTGAGCTTCAAAATTGCTTGGCCCCTC
Source organism: Picea glauca (assembly GCA_000966675.3). NCBI lineage: Eukaryota > Viridiplantae > Streptophyta > Pinopsida > Pinales > Pinaceae > Picea > Picea glauca. The sequence goes on from JZKD02S1255140.1 coordinate 70,023, forward strand.
TCTTGCTACAGTTTGGTCCATCTCATGCACTGGTCCTCATAGTTTCCAACTGGATAATACTGTTCCTTTACTGCATCCACAAAAAAATACCAAGTGGGCTCGACCCCATATATTCCAAACTCCTTTGTGGAATTTGTTCCCAGTAAGTTTCCGACCAATGTTTGACACGAGGGAGAGCTTTAAGGAGTGCGAAGGTGACCTTTTCTCTCGAAAAAAAATTGTGAACAAAGAAATAACCTTCTAGCAGAGTTAACTTTTTTTCTAGGACTTCTGCATCTATTTGTCCTTCAAATACAGGAATATCAAAATTAACTTGTACCTTGAAAGGCGAGGTGCTTCCAAAGTGGCCGCTTGATCAATATGTGCCTGTTTCTATCGATAGGCGTTGAAGGATGTGGGAAAAATTTTCCATCATTTTGTCACTCTGTCACGTGAGAGCTTGCTCAAGCAACAAAGTGATAGGATTGTCTGCTCCATCATTTTTCTTTTCTTCTGCCATTGAGGGTTTCTTGGGTGTGCGAGAGCGATTGTATTCAAGAGAGACAAGCTTGAGACACAATTTTCTATACACGTACCTCATCAGGGACATCCACTAAAAAACGATCAAGAACAACTTGCTCTAATACCACTGATCCAGGATTATTTTTGGCACAAAATGAGAGCGGAGATATAATAAATAATTGCACAGAGATATCACGTATATCCAATAATATAACAGAAATATATCAGAGATGAAACCATAAACATAGAGATATAGTAATACACGATTTCTATTAATGAAATAAATGTATAGAGACTGTAAAAATATAGAGTGAAAGACTCGTTAGAATGGTGGCAGCTTATCTCTGAGAAGAAATGTGACGGCTACTCGAATTCGCAAGAAGATGATTACAATGAGGCTCTGAAGGCCTTTCCAAAAGAAACAAGAATGCCAAAAACCCTCGACATCCAAAAACCTAATCCTAGGAGACGAAGTGCCAAAATTCATGTGGGCCCCATTTGGGTAAGTTGGTGCATCAACTTCCCGGGGTCGTAACTTTTGCATACGATCTTCGTTTTAGTTGTATGATAGCCTGTTGGAAAGGTATCATCGAGGAGATTCATTTTGGTTCCTCAATCATGCCTTTGGATATGATTGAGTTGGGTCTATCCTGAAAAGTATTCATTTAGGCCCTCAAAATGACCCCGTTAGTTAAAACCTGCTAAAAATAGTAAATTGTCAAATTGCCAGAAAACTGTTTTGAGCCAGTTGGAAAAAGTGGTTGGCCATCGATATCCACTTGGATCAATCCTCCCTCTTTAGGAAGCAATGGTCTCCATTTCATTGAGTTCCCGAAGGAGAGGGAAAATCATTTGTTGAATTTGCATCTTAGTGAGCTTCTTGTCTTGCTGGAGACATCGCGCTGCTCAGTTTGTGGAAGTTTGTCACGAACCTGTTGAGGTTGAGGTTGTTTAACAAGTCATGATACATGAGAGGACGGTGTGCAAAAGGAATATTTTCATCTTGCTGCAGCCTTTTCGACCTGCTTCTGTTGGATAGAAGGTGCTTGGGGCGAGGCTGTAGTGGTTGCAGTGTCCTTTTGTTCTCCTTCTGAACAGATTGTGAAGAAGCTAAATTTTGTATTATGAGATACTACCTTGCTACACTTTTTAGGTGGAACAGTAGTCAGAAGTACCTCTGGTATTCTATAGAGATGACCCCCCAAAGAAACAATGAAACTGTGGGGTCGAGACTCATAAACAACATGGCGCTTCCACATATATGGTTGGCCCAAGAAAAAATCACAGACATCCAGTGGGGAAACATCAAATAACACCTCATCCTTGAAGGGATGGATGTCGTATGACATTCGACACTATTGGCTAACACGAAGATCTCATCCTTGGCAAAGCCACCCGATTTTGTATGGTTGCGGGTTTGGTGTTGTCGACAATCCCAACTGTCTGACGACCTCTGTTGAGATGAGTTTCTTCTGGATTTCGCTATAAAAAATAAAATGAAGCGGGGTCCCCTTCACTCACATCTGTGAATGAAAAAGGTGCTCCCCCTCTTCATGATCTGTTTGTTTTTCTGTTGAATTGTTGTGGTCGCGACAATAGTAGTGGGGTCTGTGTCAATGATCTATCCTTTACCACTATTTTCAGAATCAGATTCTGAATCAGGGTTCAACTCCTTGTCTTTGATATCAACCACAAATCATTGTTTTGAGTGACATTCATCGGTGTTGTGGCAGGGGATTTTGTGGAAATCACACCATTTTTCGGTGTCCTTATTTGTCTTCCTGTGACCCTTCTTTTCCCGTGGCTTGGACTGGATTTCGGGAGACTGTCTGTTAGGGCTATCTTTGTCATACTTTGTTTGTTGCGGATTTGCAGACCCAAACTCCCATTTGTTTAGGTGCTTAAATTTCTGCTTGATTTTAAGAGCATATCAATAAGCAGCACCGAGTGATGAGATATCCAAAAAATCCATTTGAGTTTGGATGTATCTGTGTAGAGCCCCACAGTATTTCAAAACCAAATTTCATTTGGAGTCTTTGATACCCATCTTGGTGCACAAGGTATGGAAGGTATTAGTGAACTCCAGAACTTCTTGGCCCCTCTCTTTCCATAGTGTGGTCCATATCATGTACTGGTTCTCATAGTTTCCAATAGGATAATATTTTTCCTTTATTGCATCCACAAAAAAATACCAAGTGGGATCGACCCCATATATCCCAAACTCCTCTGTGGAATTTTATTCCATTAAGATTCCCACCAATGTTTGACACGAGGGAGAGCTTTAAGGAGCGAGAAAGTGATCTTTGAGATGAGGGAGAGCTTTAAGTTGTGCGAAGGTGATATTTTCTCTCTTGGAAAAATTGTGAACAGAGAAATAACCTTCTAGCAGAGTTAACCATTTTTCCAGGGCTTCTGCATCTATCTATCCTTCAAATACAGGGATATCAAAATTAACTTGTATATTGAAAGGCGAGGTGCTTCCAAAATGTTCTCTTCATGAATATGTGTCTGTTTCTATTGGTAGGCGTTGAAGTATGTGGAAAAAATTCTCCATCATTTCGTTTCTCTGTCGCATGAGAGCTTGCTCAAGCAACAGACTAATAGGATCGTCTGCTCCGTCATTTTTATTTTCTTTCGCCATTGAGGGTTTCTTAGGTGTGCGAGAGAGATTGTCTTCAAGAGAGACAAGATCAAGATCCAACTTGCTATACTCATACCTCGTCGGGGACATGCACTGAAAAAACGATCAAGAACAACATGCTCTGATACCATTGATCCAGATTATTTTCGACACGAAAATAATGCGGAGATATAATAAATAATTGCACAAAGATATCATGTATATACAATAATATAACAGAAATATATCAGATATGCAACCATAAACACAGAGATACAGTAATACATGATTTCTATTAATGAAAGAAATGTATAGAGACTGTAAAAATACAGAGTGAAAGACTCGCTAGAATGGTGGTAGGTTATCTCTAAGAAGAGATGTGATGGCTACTTGTATTTGCAAGAAGATGATTAGAATGGGGATATGAAGGCCTTTTTACAATAAACAGGAATTCCAAAAACCCTCGACATCCAAAAACCTAACCGTAGGAGACAAAGCTCTAAAAGTCACGTGGGCCCCGTTTGGGTAAGTTGGTGCATCAACTTCCCGGGGTAGTAACTTTTGCATGCGATCTCCATTTTAGGCGTATGATAGCCCGTTGGAAAGGTATCATGGAGGAGATTCATTTTGGGGCCTCAATCATGGCTTTGGCTTTCATTGAGTTGGGTCGATCCAGAAAAACCTTCATTTAGGCCCTCAAAATGGAAGTTAAAACATGGTAAAAATAGTAAATTGCCAAAATTGCCAAAAAACTGTTTTGAGCCAGTTGGAAAAGGTGGGTGGCCATCGATATCCAACTGGATCAATCCTCCCTCCTTAGGAAGCAATGGTATCCATTGCGTTGATTTCCCGGGGGAGAGTGAAAAGTATTTGTTGAATCTGCATCTTGCTGAGATGCTTGTCTTGCTGGAGACGTCGTGCTGCTCAGTTTGTGGAAGTTTGTTACGAACCTGTTGAGGTTGAGGTTGTTCAACAAGTTGAGATACATGAGAGGATGATGTGCAGAAGGAATATTTGCATTTTGCTGCATCCTTTTCGACCTGCTTCTATTGGATAGAAGGTGCTTGGGGCGAGGCTATAGTGGTTGTAGTGTCCTTCTGTTTTCCTTATGAATAGATTGTGAAGAAGATAAATTTTGCAGTATGAGATACTAACTTGCGACACTTTTTATGTGGAACAGTAGTCAAAACTACCTCTAGTATTCTGTAGAGATGACCCCCAGAGAAACAATGACACTGCGGAGTTGAGACTCATAAACAACATGGTGCTTCCACATATATGGTTGGCCTAAGAGAACATCACAGACATCGAGTGGGGCAACATCACATAATACCTCAGCCTTGAAGGGCTGGATGCTGTATGAGAATCAACACTTTTGTCTGACATGTAGATGTCTTCCTTGGCGAAGCCACCGGATGTTATATGGTTGCGGGTGTGGTGTTGTCGACAATCCCAACTGTTTGACAACCTCTGTTGAGATGAGGTTATTCTGGCTTCCGCTATCAACAATAAAATGTATCGGGGTCCCCTTCACCCACATATGTGAATGAAAAAGGCACTCCCCCTCTTCAGGATCTGTTGGTTCTTCTGGTTGAATTGTTGCAGTTGCGACAATAACAGTGGGGTCTGCGTCAATGATCTGTCCTTTACCATTATTTCAGAATCAGATTCCAAATCAGGGTTCGGCTCCCTGTCTTTGATCTAGGCCACCAATGATTTTTTTGAGTGACATTCATTGGTGTTGTGCCAGGGGATTTTGTGGAAATTACACCATTTTTCGGTGTCCTTATTTGTCTTCTCGTGACCCTTCTTTTCCTGTGGCTTGGACTGGTTTTCAGGAGACCATCTGTTAGGGTTGTCTTTGTCATACTTTGGTTGTTGCGGATCTGCAGACCCAAACTCCTGTTTGTTCTGGTGCTTAAATTTCTACTTGAATTTAATAGCATATCGATAAGGAGCACCGAGTGACGAGATATAAAAAAAATCCATTTCAGTTTGGATGTATCTGTGTAGAGCCGCACAATATTTCAGAACCAAATGTCATTCAGGTCTTTGACACCCAGCTTGGTGCGCAAGGTATGGAAGGTATTGGTGAACTCCGTAACTTCTTGGCCCCTCTCTTGCTGCAGTGTAGTTCATCTCATGTACTGGTCCTCATAGTTTCCAATAGGATAATACTGTTCCTTTATCGCATCCACAAACAAATCCTAAGTGGGGTTGGCTCCATTGATTACAGACTCCTCTGTGGAACTTTTCTCCCAGTAAGTTTCCCACCATTGCTTGACATGAGGGAGAGATTTAAGGAGTGTGAAGGTGATCTTTTCTCTGTCAAAAAAATTGTGAACAGAGAAATAACCTTCTAGCAGAGTTAACCATTTTTCTAGGGCTTCTGCATCTATCTGTCCTTCAATTACGGGAACATCAAAATTAACTTGTACGCTGAAAGGCGAGGTGCTTCCAAAGTGGCTGCTTGATGAAGATGCACCTGTTTCTATCGGCAGGTGTTGAAGGATGTTGAAAAAAATTTACATTATTTCGTCCCTTTGTCGCGTGAGAGCTTGCTCAAGCAGCAAACTGATAGGATCGTCTGCTCCGTCGTTTTTATTTTCTTTCTCCATTGAGGGTTTCTTGGGTGTGAGAGAGAGATAGTATTCAACATAGACAAGCTTGAGACCCATCTTCCTATACTCGTACATCATTGGGAACATGCACTAAAAAAATGATCAAGAACAACCTGCTCTGATACCACTGATCTGGATTATTTTTGGCACAAAATGAGAGCGGAGATATAATAATAAAATACACAAAGATATCGCGTATATCCAATAATATAACATAAATATATCAAATATGCAACCATAAACATAGAGATACAGTAATACACGATTTCTATTAATGAAAGAAATGTACAGAGTCTATAAAAATACAGATTTAAAGACTCGCTAGAATGCTGGCAGCTTATCTCTGAGAAGAGATGTGACGACTACTCACATTCGTAAGAAGATGATTACAATGAGTCTCTGAAGGCATTTTTAAAATAAACATAAATTCTAAAAACCCTCGACATCCAAAAACCTAACCCTAGGAGATGAAGCGCCAAAAGCCATGTGGGCCCCGTTTGGGTAAGTTGGTGCATCAACTTCCTGGGGTCGTAACTTTTGCATACGATCTCCACTTTAGGTGTATGATATCATGTTGGAAAGGTATCATCGAGGAGATTTACTTTGGGGCCTCAATCATGCCTTTGGCTATCATTGTGTTGGGTTGATCTCGAAAAAAATTCATTTAGGCCCTCAAAATGGTCCTAGAAGTTAAAACCTGCTAAAAATAGTAAACTGCCAAAATTGCCAGAAAACTATTTTGAGCCAATTGGAAAAGGTGGGTGGTCACTGATATACACCTTGATCAATCCTCCCTCCTTAGGAATAAATGGTCTCCATTGGGTTGAGTTCCCAGGGGAGAGGGAAAACCATTTGTTGAATCTGCATCTTGGTGAGCTGCTTGTCTTGCTGGAGACGTCGCGCTGCTCAGTTTGTGGAAGTCTGTCACGAACCTGTTGAGGTTAAGGCTGTTGTGTAGAAGGAATATTTCCATTTTTTTATAGCCTTTTCGACTTGCTTCTATTGGATAGAAGGTGCTTGGGGCGAGGCTGTAGTGGTTGCAGTGTCCTTATGTTCTCCTTCTGAACAGATTGTGAAGAAGCTAAATTTTCCAGTATGAGATACTACCTTGTGGCACATTTTAGGTGGAACAATAGTCAGAACTACCTATGGTATTCTATAGAGATGACCCCCTAGAGAAACAATGACACTGCAGGGTCAAGACTCATAAACAACATGGTGCTTCCACATATATGGTTGGCCCAAGAGAACATCACAGCCATCCAGTGGGGCAACATCACATAATACCTCATCCTTAAAGGACTAGATGTTGTATGACAATCGAAACTATTGGCTAACATGAAGATCCCATCCTTGGCGAAGCCACCTGATGTTGTATGGTTGCGGGTGTGGTTTTGTCGACAATCCAAACTGTTTGACAACCTCTGTTGAGATGAGGTTCTTCTGGCGTCTGTTATAAACAATAAAATGCAGTGGGGTCCCCTTCACCCACATATGTGAATGAAAAAGACGCTCCCCCTCTTCAGGATCTGTTGGTTCTTCTGGTTAAATTGTCGTGGTTGCGACAATAGCACTGGGGTCTGCGTCAATAATCTGTCCTTTGCCAGTATTTTCAGAATCAAATTCCGAATCAGGGTTTGGCTTCTTGTCTTTGATCTCGGCCACCAATGATTGTTTTGAGCGACATTCATCGGTGTTGTGCCAGGGGATTTTGTGGAAATTACACCATTTTCCTGTGTCCTTCTTTGTCTTCCCGTGACCCTTATTTTCCTATGGCTTGGACTGGTTTTCAGTAGACTATCTGTTAGCGATGTCTTTGTCATAATTTGGTTGTTGCAGATTTGCATACCCGAACTCCCATTTGTTCCAGTGCTTAAATTTCTACTCTATTTTAACAACATATTGATAAGCAACAACGAGTGATGAGATATCCAGAAAATCCATTTCAGTTTGGATGTATCTGTGTAGAGCCCCATGGTACTTCAGAACCAAATGTCATTCAGAGTCTTTGATACCATGCTTGGTGCACAAGATATGGAAGGTATTGGCGAACTGCAAAACTGCTTGGCCCCTCTCTTGCCGCAGTGTGGTCCATCTCATGTATTGGTCTTCATAGTTTCCAACAGGATAATACTGTTCCTTTACCGCATCCACAAACAAATCCCAAGTGGGCTCAGCCCCATATATTCTAGACTCCTCTGTGGAAATTTGATCCCAGTAAGTTTCCCACCAATGTTTGACATGAGGGAGAGCTTTAAGGAGTGCGAAGGTGATCTTTTCTCTGTCGAAAAAAATGTGAACAGAGAAATAACCTTCTAGCAGAGTTAACCATTTTTCTAGGGCTTCTGCATCTATCTGTCCTTCAAATACAGGAATATTAAAATTAACTTGTACCTTGAAAGGTGAGGTGATTCCAAAGTGGGTGCTTGATGAAGATGCGCCTGTTGCTATCGATAGGCGTTGAAGTATGTGGGAAAAATTCTCCATCATTTCGTCCCTCTGTCACATGAGAGCTTGGTCAAGCAACAGACTGATAGGATCGTCTGCTCCATCGTTTTTCTTTTCTTCTGCCATTGAGGGTTTCTTGGGTGTGCGAGAGAGATTTTATTCAAGAGAGACAAGCTCAAGACCCAACTTTCTATACTTGTACCTCATCGGGGACATGCACTGAAAAACAATCAAGAACAACGTGCTCTGATACCACTGATCCATATTATTTTCGGCACTAAATGAGAGCGGAGATATAATAAATAATTGCACATAGATATCATGTATATCCAATAATATAACAGAAATATCTCAGAGATGCAACCATAAACAAAGAGATACATTAATACATGATTTCTATTAATGAAAGAAATGTATAGAGACTGTAAAAATATAGAGTGAAAGACTCACTAGAATGGTGGCAGCTTATCTCTGAGAAGAGATGTGACGGCTAGTCACATTCACAAGAAGATGATCAAAATGAGGCTCTGAAGGCATTTTTACAATAAACATGAATGTCAAAAACCCTCGACATCAAAAAACCTAACCCAGGAGACGAAGCGCCAAAAGTCATGTGGGCCCCGTTTGGGTAAGTTAGTGCATCAACTTCTCGGGGTCGTAACTTTTGCATACAATCTTTGTTTTAGGCATATGATAGACCGTTGGAAAGGTATCATCGAGGAGATTCATTTTTAGGCCTCAATAATGTCTTTATATATCGTTGATTTTGTTCGTTCCCAAAAAACCATCATTTAGTCCCTCAAAATGGCCTTGGAAGTTAAAACCTGCTAAAAATAGTAAATTGCCAAAATTGCTAGAAAACTATTTTGAGCCAGTTGGAAAAGGTGGGTGGCCATCGATATCCACCTTGATCAATCCTCCCTCCTTAGGAAGAAATGGTCTCCATTGCATTGAGTTCTTGGGGGAGAGGGGAAATCATTTGTTGAATCTGCATCTTTGTGAGCTGCTTGTCTTGTTGGAGACGTCGCGCTGCTCAGTTTGTGGAAGTCTTTCACAAACCTGTTGAGGTTGAGACTGTTCAAAAAGTTGAGATACATTATAGGATGGTATGCAGAAGGAATCTTTGCATTTTTTTGCAACCTTTTCGACGTGCTTCTGTTGGATAAAAGGTGCTTGGGGCGAGGCTGTAGTGGTTGCAGTGTCCTTTTGTTCTCCTTCTGAACAGATTGTGAAGAAGATAAATTTTGCAGTCTGAGATACTAACTTGCCGCTCTTTTTAGGTGGAACAATAGTCGGAACTACCTCTGGTATTCTGTAGAGATGACCCCCCAGAGAAACAATGAAACTGCGGGGTCGAGACTCATAAATTGCATGGTGCTTCCACATATATGGTTGGCCCAAGAGAAAATCATAGACATCCAGTGGGGCAACATCACATAATACCTCATCCTTGAAGGGTTGGATTTCATATAAAAATCGACACTGTTGGCTGACACGAAGATCTCGTCCTTGGCGAAGCCACCTGATGTTGTATGGTTGCGGGTGTGGTGTTGTCGACAATCCCAACTTTTTGACGATCTATGTTGAGATGAGATTCTTCTGGCTTCTACTATGATCTTGTACAAGTGGTGACTTGAGCCAAGAAAAGGGAAGCATGCGTAAAGTCTCCAATATAAATAATGGAATGACTAGACAATAACTAAATTCCTTGGGTAACCCTCGATCTAGGCTTAGGCATGTGTAAACATTTAACTAATAACAATCAAGAATTTTGTCTACTCAGAAACTAGCATTAGGGTTTACTCTTTGCAACCAACAAGTGAAACATGGAATGGGATTTTCCACGAGCTTAAGGTTAATGTGCAACACTGGGACAATAAAGATTACATGAGTGGGGTTACTCCTAAAGATGGATATAACTCGTAGTGTGTGGGAAGTGAGGAACAAGTGCATGGGTATCCCTTGATCTCTAGGGTTTACAAACATAGCAAGGAAATAATGTGTGAGATCTATTTGGTGAGGTAGATAATGTAGGACACCCCGACAATAGAGAAAAAAACACCTAGAAAAAAATTAGATGCCCAACAACAATGCAATCGACCCAACACTTGATTGGAGTGCCCAAAAACAATGTAATTATCCCAACAATTAATTGGAGTGCCCAAAACCAATGAAATTCACCCAACAAAAATGAAATTCTGTCAACAACAATGGAATTCTCCCAAAAATTAATTGGAGCACCCAACAACAATAATGGAATTAGTGGGAAACAAAGAAATGACCTTCAACAAATTAGACACATCCAGAGAAAGAAATGTGCCAGGAGCCACTCATCACTCACAACAATTATAAACAGATGTGTAGAAAAAATTAATAGATTACTAGCAATTTTAATAAAATGTACAGATGAATTTAAACAGGTCATTTTCTCATTACATACAACAAGGGAAAAAACTCAATGATACATGATTTTTTTTAACCTTAGAACCGAACTTGGGGAAACCAATCAAATGGTGCTTAGTATTGTTCTTTTGAAAGTCTTCCAGTTTTTATAATGATTCCTTCCTCCTTGGTCAAAAAACCCTTTGAGTGAGTTAAAGAGTGAAGAAATAGGGAGAGATAGGGGGTAAGGGAAGGAAAACATCCATGTCTTTTCACTTCCCGTTCCTTAGCCTTCTCTCATGTCTATTTCCTTGGAATTTTAATTATTTTCTTTAACTTTTATCTTACATCATTATTTCACTTATTCCACATAAACTTGCATTCTTTTTACATTGTTTCACATGGATTAGATAATGCATTCTGATCATCAATCTGTGTTTCATTTACTAAGTCTTATCCATTCTTTATTCCAAATAGATTTTGGGTCACACCTCCCCATTTAGAGGTTTTTTGGTCTCCAAAAGATCTAGGAAACCAATTTGAATCAGTGTTGTCTACTTCTCTGGAACGTGGCTCTAACGCTAGCTCTTGGCTAAAACTCTAACTCTACCTCTGGCTTGTTGCCCTATGTATTGGCGCTAGTCCTTGTCTATGGCTATGGCTCTGGTTCTGCATTGCTTATTCTCGTAGTGCAACAATATTAACAAAGTTACCGACTTAACGAGAACTGTGACCTAAAAATGAGAACTCTGGCCCTTAAAACCCATATTTTTGCACAAAAAACATGAAAATAAACCCCCAAATCAAAAGGTGGTGCTACTGGTAGCACCATTTTTTCTAACTAGGTTAAAGTTATAACATTTTTCAAGCATGTTCTTCAAAACTCATATAGTTGCTCAGAAAAATCTTAAAATCAACACCTAAATCAAAAAGTGATGTTACCTAAAGAAAAATGTTTTTTTCTAAAAGTTAAATTTATAGCTCATTCGAAATCTTATTCTTAATAGTTGGTACCACTAAAACCAAAACCTCAAAATCAACCATCAAATTGAAAAGTACTGCTACTAGTAGCACCCATACTAAAATTGGGGTATTAAAATGGAATTTTTTTTAAAGTGGCATAAGAAATCATCACTACTGTAAACAAAATCATAAAGTCAACCCTTAAATGTTTACTTTTAAAATCTTGGGTTATCACTCCAAGCACAAGATAATACATAATTCCATGGAAATTTATCACCCTATACTTTAAAAATTCAATATCACTTCCAAATATTTTTTTACTTTTAATAAAAAAAAGTCAATATAAATTACATTGAATGAAATATAAATTATTTTTTAAAAGTGTTGTTACATTGTCCATATTCAAAACATATGAGCTAAGAAATTTTATTATATTCTCCATAATCAAAACATTTAATTCATGAAACATAGAAATCATTCATAACTTCATGTAAGATCGTATGTAAGTTAGAGCGCTCATTTCTAGTTACCATACAAACATCATATGGATCAAAAATACATTAAATGTTTCATACACTTATTCAAATTGAATCATGGATTTTGAAATACCATCAAAGTATACATTGTCTTCAAATAAATGATTGGATGAAGATGTAGATGATCCATAGTATTTTCTATTATCGATGATCGCACCATCTAAATCTGCATGCATTCCCAACATTTCATATCTCAAAAGTCTTTTAGATCTACAACTAGGTTCAACAAACTCGCATCTTGTAGTTATTTCTTTTGGCAACAACCTCTTGATAATCGTTGTTGACCTGGAGCAAATAGTTCCTCTCTTTGTCAAACTGAAGTCATAAACAAGTATGTCAACATCCTCTAATTTTAAGAGGTCAGTGCGACGACGAGTTGTATTTTGACCCTTTCTACTGACATGTTTCTCAATCACCATGTTTGTCTTGTACACACCATTGAATGGGTGTGTACCTGTTGCATACCAATGCACTTCAATTTCTATAACATATTCATTTTCTTGTCAAACTTTATAAATTTTTCAATCCAGAATGGATAACCATGTGGAACTTCAGTCACTAAGACTGCAAACTTGCTACCCTCCTTAGTATCATGTATTGACTCCATGAAATGTCTTCCATGGCTTCATGTTGTGCACGTGATATTCTAGAACCGATATACATTTCTCTTTCCTCTGCTTGTGAAAACTCAATAGCACCTTGAGATTCTTGTTGTTCAACAATGTTTCTTTCTTTGGATTCATTTTTCATATTGTGTGGCCAATGAAATGGAGTTTTCAAAAATGTATCTTCATTTGTTGAGCTTGAAATTATGTCACTTTGACCATTGAAAAAAGACTCCCACCAAATAGAATCAAGAACATCAAAGTACTCATTTGTATCTTTAATGGACTTTTTTATTTCTTCCAAGAATTCAGAATAATCTACATCTCTATTATGCTTATTTGCATTATGCATTTCAGCAATTGATTTTGATAACAATAACTTTGATGCAAATATTGGACAATCTGGAATAAACTTAAAAAATGTTAAACCTGATGAAGTCCACCATTATGAAGTAGTTGAATACTTCTTTCCCCATATAAGTGTTTTCTCATCAAAAAAATTTAAACAAAATTGATGTTGGAAGCTAATGTCATTAAGTTTCTCAATACTTTTTTTGTCACCATGTGATCCCTGAATAAATCTTTGCATGTCAACAATTTCTTCTAGTATGTGAAAAATAGGCTCTGGAATGTATGATTTCTTAATACATTCAATTAATGATGGTAGGATTCCAACATTTTTCCTCTTCAATGTTACTAAGAAATGATTGAACATTTGATCAATATGATCATGAGTGTGTCCAACAAGAAGGAAACCAAATTTTACCTTTTGAAAGATTCCCAATTGAACAAGCATGTTTAGATATCCAAACACAATTTTATTTTTGTTTTCACAACAAGTGTTGTCTAATTGCAGATATAGAACTTGAGGAAGATTGTCAAACCAATGAGTGAGCACGTGATGAATTATGGTGATGGTCAGATTTGCATCATTATGAATATTTGGAGTTGTGAAGTAAACCCTTAGACACATTTTTCCATTAAAAACCATAAAACCAACCAAGTGAAACTAAATGAAATTCTCTTCTTGTAAATTTTTGGGTGTACGGACAAAACATGGTAGAAGTGTTTTTTTTCTAGTTCATGCCATCAATTATCATACCTATATATTTGTTTGGAGCATCATAACACTTCTTTCGATGTTTGTGAATTTTTTTCCTTTCACTTGATTGTTGATTCTGATGTTGTTGAAGTGCTTTGATGACTATGGAATCTACACATGACATATATGGATAATATGTTTTCACAGTTGATAACTATCCAATTTAAAAAAAACAAAATTGTAAATATATACCTCTTTCTACCCCTTCAGATTTATCTCTTCTTGATTTAAGAGTAGCACATATACTGCAAATCCTCGTCCTTGACTTATTAGGAATACTGGAATTGTTGTATTGTTTCTTCCATATGTAATAAAGTTACCATTTCCTTCAATACCTTCGGCATATTCTTTGTATAAGTTGTAGATTTCTCTCCTTGAGAAATTATCTGGAATATGTATTGTGTATCTATCTGGGATACACTCTGCATGTTTGGAAAATAAGTCACACATCCATGACAATGTAGTGTTTGTTAATGGCCTATCCATGATGTACCTTTGAATGAAATGAATGATTATCTGGTTGGTGTTTTCACAGGTGGTCATTTTTAGATTGCTTGGAAACCTTGTGTGGATTATTGAAACTGACCAAGATATTTTAGTGTATAGAGATACAACATCGAAATTGACCAAGATATTTCTTCTTTTACCTTCGCAGAAATCCCTCCTTATGTAAAATCCACGAAGGTAAAGGAAGTAGATATCTTGGTCAATTTCGATGTTGTATCTCTATACACTAAAATTCCAAAAAAAGAGGCCATTAATGTAATAATAAGAATCATAGAAAACAAAACAACTAACCTGGTGGAAGTATGCCTAAAATCTACATATTTTAGCTTCCATGGTGACATATATGAAGAAACAAACATAGTGGCTATGGGATCCCCACACTTTCTAGTGGTGGAAAACATCTTCATGGAATACTTTGAGGAAATGGCCATCAACACTTCTCCATTGAAACCATTACGTTGGAGACGGTTTGTGGATGACAACAATTTCATCTGGCCACACGAAAAAATAAATTGGAATATTTCCTAAGGAACATGAATGACCAATCAGAAGATATTAAATTCACAATGGAGGTCGAAGTAGACAAAAATATTCCTTTCTTAGATGTGCTTCTCACTAGGGAAAATGATGGAACTCTTGCACATCAAGTATATTAGAAAAATATGCACACAGATAAATATATTCAAGCGGACTCTCATCATCACCCAACTTAGAAAAATGGTGCTATAAACACATTGGCAATTAGAGCCAAACGAATTTGTGACGTAGCACATCTAGATCATGAATTAAAACATCTAGTCAAAGTATTTAAAAAAAATGGCTACACAGAAAAGATAATCAGAAGACCCATAAAGAAATCCCAAACGAAAATATTGATAGAGGGAAGAAATGATGACATTGTGAAATCTATAAAACTACCCTATATCCAAGGAACAACTAACAAGATAGTCGAAAACCTACGAAAAAAACAAATAAGAGTTGTTTTCTCACATTCAAATATTTTAAGAAGAATGCTTGATTGCGCGAAAGATCGAAAATACCCGAGGAAGAATAAATGTGTGTATTCCATTCCATGTGATTTTGGAAAGGTCTATATTGGTGATATTGATCGCTCTATGAAAACTAGGTTAAAATAACATAATTTGGACATCATACATGGGTGAACAAAGAAAAATGCATTGGCAAAGCACTCTATAGCCTACAAACACCATATATTCCTAGAAAATGTGCAAGTCATCATCAATGTTGATCATTACACAAAAACATGGGTAAGAGAAGCTATAGAAATTGAAAACCAACCAAACAATACAATCATGATGACAGATGGAAACTAAGTAAATCTTAGTCACCTATTATCAACCGGATCAAAAATGCCAATAATTATTTAATAAATGTTTAACCCTAATGAGATGACACATGATTACCTTCTTTCAAGGGAAAAACACATTATTAATTAAAATTAGGGTTCGAGATATTAAGCGACAACCCTAGAGTATATTCTAAAGATGGGTTATGCCACTTAGCCCGAAACGTCGAGAGTTTTCAAAAATCCACACATGGTTTCCAAACAATATTAAAACAAAAGATCTTTTTCCAATCTTGTTTGGATTCTTGATAGATGAATATTACCAATTGAGTGGATTTTTTTGAAATCCTTTCTACAAAGTAAAAGATTCCCAGTCCAATAATCATATCTTGTCTTGGTGGATATCATGCACCCCACTAAATATGAATTTTGCATGCTCTTATTCATTGACAAATATGTATTCCTTTTATTCAAGAAATACATGTAGTCCATACTTTTCAAACAATTCTTTTGACAACATTCACTTGAAATCAAATCACTCATGGAAATTGATTTAGTGAGAAATTATTTCCTAGACCTTATATAACTAGAATTTTTTGGATTGATATAAAAAGGTCTAGTCCTGGTCCTAGATACAATGTTTCTTTGCAATGTGTCCACTATTTCATCATCCTCACTAGAAGGGATTCTCTCATCACTAGGAGGAATATCATACAAAACATTGTGAGGAGACCGAACAAGATAATGTCAATCACCTTGATTTGTTGCACCTGAATGACTGAAGACATGATCTTCATTCCTAGGTCCATCATCATATTCATTGATAATATTGTTGATAAGAGGAATATTAAACTCGCTAGAAAAATGATTACTATCCTTACCAGTGCCATTAAATCTTCCATGAAAATATTCACTTGAAGGAGAATCATCATCACGCTTAATACTATCAATGACATTAAATTCTTCTCTAATAAGAATGGCTTCATCATTAGCAACACCATCATCAATGCCACTTAAATATTCACTTGGAGGAAAAACATTATCATCATCATTGGTGCCTTTAAATTGCCCACCTGGAAAAAACTGTCCACCATCGACATAATCATCTTCACTACTTTTAAAATCCCCACTTGAGGGAAACTCTTCATCATACTCATTAGTGCCTTGAAAATCCTCACTTGGAGAAAAATTTTCATCATCATCATAAGTACCTTGAAAATCCTCACTTGGAGGAAAATCATCATCATCAACATTGTTTCCTTTAAATTTTGCACTTGGGAAAGAGTGTCCATCATTGGCATAATCATCTTCACTACTTTTAAAATCCTCACTTGAGGGAAATTCTTCACCATCCTCATTAGTTCCTTGAAAATCATTGCTTGGAGGAAAATCTGCATCATCCTCATTAGTACCTTGAAAATCCTCACTTAGAGGAAAATCATCATCATCAACATTGTTGCCTTTAAATTCTTCACTTGGGAAAAAGTGTCCACCATTGGCATAATCATATTTGCTACTTTTAAAATCCCCACTTGAGAGAAATTATTCATCATCCTCATTAGTTCCTTGAAAATACTCACTTGGAGGAAAATATTCATCATCCTCATCAGTACCTTGAAAATCCTCACTTGGAGGAAAAACATCATCATCAACATTGTTTCCTTTAAATTCCCCACTTGGGAAAGAGTGTCCACCATTGGCATAATCATATTCACTACTTTTAAAATCCCCACTTGATGGAAATTCTTCATCATCCTCATTAGTTCCTTGAAAATCCTTACTTAGAGGAAAATCTTCATCATCCTCATCAGTACCTTGAAAATCCTCACTTGGAGGAAAATTACCATCCCAATTATCTAAACTATAATCAAACTCTTCACTTGGACCTAGATTTTGACTATTTTCAATATTATTGAACTATTGAATAGATTGATTGCCATCATATTCCTTTTCTTTATCATTGGTGCCTTCAAAGTCCTTGAATTTCAGACTTTCCTAATGAACATGTTGAATATCATTGCTTTCACTATGATCAAACTTCTAACTAGGTGAAAAATATGACTGTTCATTTACATTACAAGTATTCCCATCGCATTTGCTAGTCCCAAAAGAAAAGGTATGCGAACAATATGTTGATGTCTCAGAAATAAAATCTTATTTACCTAACGAAGCCATCACTTCTCACTAAGAACATAGAATGATACAAATGCTCACCCTCCCAATGACAATCTTATAACTTGTATAATGAACTTTTCCCTCCAAAATTCCCCCCCCCCCCCCAATATTTTTCTCTCTAATATTTTCCTTTCAAAATTAAATAAAACTTTTACTCTATTAATTTGTTACTTAATAGTTCATTACAATATTTTTCATGTTTTTTAATTTATCCCACATTCATTAAACTTAGCGATGATTCATATAATCTTATGCCTATATATACACACACTTCTTATTTTTTATTTAGCCTATATTCATTAAACTTAACAG
Source organism: Picea glauca (assembly GCA_000966675.3). NCBI lineage: Eukaryota > Viridiplantae > Streptophyta > Pinopsida > Pinales > Pinaceae > Picea > Picea glauca. The sequence continues at coordinate 88,101 of JZKD02S1255140.1, forward strand.
TAATTCATATAATCTTTGTTATACATACACACCCTTTTTTTTGTCTTCTTACATTGCATTAAATATTGAGCAACATTCGTTAAATAGTTTGGAGCAATCTACAAGGGAGAAAGATCAAGGAGACATTCGAGGAGAATCTATCATTTCAGAGGTTAGCAATTTTTTTAATTCTTACCATTTACCAATTTTTTTTATATAATATCAACTTTGAATTAAATGAGAATTTTTTATGTAAAAATCATCGAAAACCCTAAAATATATGATATTTTTTGTATTTTTTTTCTAAATAAATAACAACTTTAAAAATAGTTTTAGACCTTTTTGGAAGAAATTTTGACAAAATTTGTAGGATTTTAAGAAGAAATAATGAAAATAAAAATAAATTTTAGTGTATTTTTTATAAATTGTTTACAATTTTATTGTTTTTCAATGATATTTTATAGTTTTGGCTTGTGGGGGTTAGTGGGGGCAATGCCTCTCCATGCGGGAACAAGTCTTGGCCTACAGGGGTGCTAGAGGTGATGTTAGGCATCGCCTCTAGCCCCTTGTAGGCCAATTCCTAGTCCAATGGGGGTAAAGAATTGGCCTACGGGGGCTAGGGAGATGTTGGGCATTTCCCTAGTCCCCTCACGGCCAATTCATGGTCACATGGGAACTAGGACTTGGCCGCGGGGGGGTTGGGGCGATGCCCGACATCACCTTCGCAAAATTTTGGCCAAATATTGGCCCCCACAGGACCAAGAATTGGTCTACAAGGGATTGGGGTGATACCTAACATTTCCTCTAGTGCCCTAATAGATCAAGACTTGGTCCCGTCATTTCCCCCAGTACCCCACAGGTTAAATATATCTTTTTTTTAAGTTCAAATCTTATATTTTGTTAGTCTTTTTATTATTATTATAATGTAAACATGTTTCCATCATTATTATAAAGATGTAATTTATTTTTTCATTTTTTCATATAGGAAAAATGTCAGGAAAGAAAATATATGTGAATGTATCTAAATCAAGACCTGCAATGATGGAATCCAAAATTTCAACTGGGGCCTCCATGAATGTTAGGAAACAAATTGATAGCACATTTTTTCAAGGGCCAACACTTGATCTCTCAAGGGAAATGAAGAATGTTAGAGAGTGGAAATTTGTCGAAGGTGAAAACATAATGGAACATTCTTGGTTTGTTAAAGACAAACAAGACTACAATGGAGAACATCTATATTTGTATCGTGTCGAGTTTGAACATGTGCAAGGAAATTGTTAGGCACTTGGATTGTTACGAGGTATATGTTTGGTTCCATAAACATATATATATATTTATGCACTCATGAAACAAATCAATACTTATATCAAGATTAGATATTATTTCAAATTGAGCAATTATAACATGGGTGAATGTTTTACAGAATTATGTGCATCTATCATTGAAGACATTGAGAAAGACAATGTATGTTTGTTTATTCTTAATTTTGTATCATGTATTATTATAATTATCATGATAATTTTTAAATCTTATTTAACACGAAAATGCTATATTTTAATTTTACAAGCTTTTTCTATGCAACTTTCATATATGTTAGTAGGGATTTACTCTACAAAAAAAAAAAAAAAAAAAAAAAAAAAAAAAACCATCATGGAAGTCATCAATGCCTTTCATATCGATAAGGAAAAATATGTAAATGTAACAGAGACTGAAGTTGCAAGAGTATACACACAAGAATGGGAAAGAAGAAAGAAAAGTCCTCATTCTAGAAAGCCTAGAAGGGTTACATTTGAATATGTGGAAACTTCAAATGAATATGTTGTTGAGATTAGTTCCAATGAGGTTATCACTCCTTCTCATAAGAAGAATAAACAAGAGAAACGAAAAAGAGTGATTCCCAATGATGATTCAATTCCTATTGATTATGAAGAGATAGTTTATTTAGATGAACCCATTTAAATAATATAAAGAGGATGAAATCAAATGTTGTTGATGATCAAGAAGTCATGGTTAACTTTGAATATCATAATGAAATTCCTAAAGGTATCAGAGAAATAATAACACCAGGTGTTGATCTAGATGATGGTATTATGAAAACAACATAAAATGTCATTCGAAATCAATCGAGGATGACAAACTTAGTTGATCACGGCCATACATTTCAATTGAATATGAAGCAGATTTATAAACCCACAAAAGGGAAAGAAAAATATCAAATTAGAAAACCGCATCACTTACATATTCACAACTTAAGAGCATTGATTAGTTACAATCCATATGCACATGTGGTTGACTACCTGGTTCTTGTTGACCCAATGGAAGCTCTTAGTAGGGATGAATTTGATAGATCAAAATGTTTTGACTATAAATATAATGTATGATTGGAAGAAATAATTCTGCAGAGGCTAGAAGAGAATTGATGCAAGAGTATCCTAATAAACCTCTTTTTGAGACAGTCAAATGTATAATTAATGTTGGTTTAGCAGATGTAAAAGAAAACTTATTGGCATGGGATCATAACATAGATAATGAGTATAGGATGTACATGAATTTCATTCAAAGGGTGAGATTTATGCATAATGAGTTTTCTTAAATATGTGGTGGGGAGAGATCAAATGTTGATACGAAGTTTTGGAAGCAATGTTGTATGGAAATAGGCTTCCCAATTGATGAGGAGAATGCAAAAGAAAAAAATCGCAAAGGAAGTGATGCATTCATAATTGTCGATAATTATTTTCAATTGGGATTTAGAACTTGACAGGTATGATTTTTGGTAGATTCTATCTTTAGCCTATGGGAAAATATTGGCGTAAAAAATTAGAGGGTTAAGAAGACTAAACCCTTAATATGTAGCACAAGTAATAAAAGTCCTGAAATCAAGAATTTGTAAGGACATATAACTATAACACATTGGACAATGATACACAGAGTGAAGCATGAGAGCCTTATCATAGTTATATTATCACGTGTAAGTTCGGGTGAATTATCAATGGAAGAAATGTGTGATGAATTTAAAAAGAAAGTTTCTTGAGTTATTTTTTATTTATGTTAGGACCAGAAAATTAATTTTTTCAGTTTAACATATCAATGTTCTAAGTATTGTATTATATTTATCATTATAACATTATTTATTTTGTTATTTAGTCACATGGTGTATATGAAAATACAAGAGGAAGTGGTTATGATGGTGAATGAAGAGAGTCGGGATGATGTTAGACTCAACTATCTAGATTCAAGCTCTACAGTAGCATTGAAACAATTTTTTGTTGCATTCAAAAAGGTATGTTGATTTATTACATTCATATTATTCATGTGTAGGTTAATTTATTTATATTTATTAGTTATAGATATATAACTATATGTTTTTTTGTTTCATTAAATATTCCAAAGAAGAATGCAAAGGGAGTACCTGAAACCTTCAAATGTTTTATTCAAAAAGAAAAGTTTGAAAGAATAAAGAAGGAGACATGCTCAAAATGTTGAACATGATGAAATCCTTGATCACTACATTTGGAATGGGCTTGACATTGTTCAATATAAAGTTATATTAGGTGATTGTGAAAAAATTGCAAATATTGTTCCTAAAAAGGAATACTCCCTACTTATTGTGGATATCTCTCATGGTTATAATATCTAAAACATTGGATATGATAGTGAGCCTTATACTTACCAAGCTTTAAATACAGTGGTTGTGGGATTTATGGAAGTCACAACATCACCATTTTGGAAATTTTCAGTTTTTTCTTCAGATACACAACAAGGATTAGTACAATCAAGCTTCAAAGGAAAAGAAAAGACAAGGGTGCATTGTTTTTGGTAAGATATTGAAAGTGTGTGTTTAGCGATTAAGATTACAAATCAATTTTATTATTTCACAAGTTAATTGAATTTGCACTTATTTATGTTACATGCACAAGCCTAATATTCAAAGCTCCAATAGAGAACCATTTACATGTGATATTGAGAGCATACATCTTGCAAGTTGGACAAAAGACTATTCTTATGATTCTATTCTTGTCAATGTAAAGGATGGAGGGAATCCTAGTAGTTTATTGGTTTACAATTCTATGGTTAGAAAGATAACATATGAGGAAAATGATTTGAAAGGAGAAATTGTTAACATTTATCAAAATCCACAAACACTAATTAATTATCTTATAGATACATTTTCAAATGAAGGAGATTGGGTTTTGTATTTGTTCTCGGGTTCATGTAAGACTTATGATATAACATTTATGAAATCATATGTCAATCTTTATTATTTTTAATTTATGTTTTTTTACATTATTTAAATTAATTATTTATTTTGTATTTGGTTATTAGGTACAACACTAGCATGTTGCTTACAAAAATGAATAAATTGCATAGGCATTGAAAGTGACCCACTGCAATGCAATTTTATTTAGCAGAGAATTAATGTTATTCCAGCTCTTCCAGATGAAATGAAAAAATGTGGCTTAATGAAATTATACTTTAATGAATCAAAGGTGGAAAAATGTCAAATGAACCTTAAGTACTGTCAGGAAGATTGATTGGAAAGGATCACTTTGGAGAACTTGCAGATATCAAAGAACTAATGGAAGAGAAAAATGACACAATGGAAGCACATAATGATTTCCCAAAATAATTATGATGTGTCTCTTGAGAGTGATTAATTTTGGATATATGAGATTGTTCATTAGTTTTAAGATGTCGTTGAAAATGATACTCAATTTTGCAAATTTTTGATGAGCTATAACTGTAATGTTTGAATTTTCATATTTTAAAATAAGAACGAATATGTATCTATTGTTGTTTTATGGTGAATCTTTTTTATTATTTTCCTTTTACTTTTATTTGTATGTAAATCAATATACTAAAGAAAATGACATTAAATATTTCCATTTTTTTTCTTCAAGTGTATAAAAATATAGAAAAAAATGTTAAATTTTTAAAAAAATTATTTTTTTTTTGTTCATTTATGTCCATAAAAATGATTTATTTGACATATTATTTCAAGTGGATAGCTTTCAAAATGTATAGGTTTTTATTTTATTTTAAATGGATTTAAAATGTACATTGTTTTGCTAAATATCGAAAAATAGTGTTATTTAGCTACAATTTTCCTATGTATTGAAGGAAATGTAAAAAATGTGTTAAAAATAATATTTTACACTATATTTAAAAAGTATGGCACCATAAATTAATTAAGGAGACATAATTGTATGAAAAATCTCAATTTCAAAAAAACAAATAGTATACAACATGTTTAACATTGAAAAATGCATGAAAAAATGATTAAAAACACAATTGAAAAATAAAATAAGCAATTTAGAAAAATTTGAAAATAGTTGAAAAAATAAACATTTAAAATTTTTTGGATAAAATATGGATAAGAAGATTTAAAATATCAAAAAATATCCTAAGGGGGGTGGGGCGGGGGGTGTGCTACCGGTAGCACAACTTTTCAAAATGAGGTAAAAAAATTGATCCCTAGAAAAATGAGAACTCTATAGGGTTCTCATTAAGTTGGTAACTTTGTTTCTTCTCATTGACTCTTATCTTTGAGCGATCTCGGAATCCAAAATCTAGGCTCAACACTCATTCCTATCTCCCTCTCTGAATTGGAGATGGTCCATCTCAATTACCAATGAAGCCAAGTGAATGTTGGTCTATTCAGTATGACCCCAACATGATACTATCACACAACAAATTGCATGTGGTTGCAATCCTCTACTAGGATTAGTTGCTTCATGACATGGAAAAATCTCTCTAGTGCATGCACATGCTTGCAAGTCACATCATGGAGTTCTCAAGAACTCCTCTCTCCAAGGTCATTGACCCCGTGCAATAATATTTGGCACATATTTTGGAAGGAAAAAATTTGTTGGAAAATTGTAGGTAGCAATTAGAATGGTGTTTCCCTAGTGGTTGGCATCCACCCATTGTCCTCTTCAATAGTGATGCAGACCTTCGGTGCTACTATCTCCCCTTGGAAAATATATTCTCCTTTAATTAGATATGCATCCAACTCTTCACCTCTTGTACTCTTTTCTCTCCACACTCTTTTCATGGTAGTGCGGATTCTGGGGTGAAGTATCCAACACTTCACTTCCCAATATCTACTCAAATTGCAATGGTGGAAAAAAATTCAAATGTTTTCTACAAGGATTTCTTGACATACTCATCCTCTGCACGTGCCTCTGTGTATTTTGTTGGATTGGAGGAGCCTTCTTGCCATTCAACTTCTGGAAACAATCAAGCCTACAGAACATGGCTCGCTTATGCTAATAGGATTCCTCACAATGGCTTTTATTTCCACAATGTGAGCATGTATCTGCATACCGAAAAAGATCTATGGTATGGCCTCTCTTCTTAACATAGTGACAAACAAGAAATTTTGTGGACCTCTTACAGGTGTGGGTTGAGTCTAGGAACTGTCCTTCAATATACCACAAGGATGAGGTGGTAGTGGGATGACAACTTCACTCACTTCTACTGCTCCTTCTCTTGATGAGAGAGCCAACTCCGGCGTGTCTTTTTCCTTCACAAAAGTGGTCTTTATGGTGATGGAATTTTCACTTTTTCCATCATAGCCTAGGCCTTCATGCTTGGCCCTTTCCATAGCTACAATGGAGATCAAGATGCATTGTCTCATGTTTCCTATCCCTTGTCCATCATATCCCATTGGCTTTAGGAGTTTAGAGCCAATACCCCTGGTATGCTTCTTGAATTCACCTATATTTTCTTGAGAGATGTCTAATAAAGGTGAGCTTACGAAGGTGGTATCAATCATGGTGCTAGCATCTGTGATGGCAATGGAAATTTTCCTTACTTCTTAGTGCTCTTTGAAAACTGCTTGAAGCCTTTCCAAGGCCTTATCCTTCTTTTCCAACTCTTGTTGCAGATAATACATCATTTTTTTGAGCCTATCCTCTTGCCAATAGTCAATCTGTATGATCTTCTCACCAAGGTACACAAGATGCACTCTTTTCTTGTCCCAATTTGTTATGACTGTAGTGAGGGAGTCTTGGCCTTCTTTAAATTTCCTCTTAAGCAGTGGCAACAATTTTGTATAATTCTCCATGTTCTTCTCCATCTATGTCATCCTCTAGTTAAACATATTAACTTGTGCCTTTAATCTCTCCTTCTCTTCTCGAAGCTTGGCATTTTTGGCCCTTAAGTCTTCCAACTTATCTCTTCTTGTTTTTCCCATGTTGTAGTCCATAATATTTTGTTCACAGTTATGGAAGTAGTGTCTCGATTAAGGATGCAACCACTATGATACCATCTAACCTGAAATCGAGGAGCTCATAACCCAATCACATTGCCAACATGAATTCTATTCAGAATTTGATTTTTAAATTCTATCTGAGCTCTGTCTTCGATGAGAAAGGTCTTTGGTGCTTTGTACAATTCTTTATGAAATTACTCATTGGTTTATAGGTTAATTAATTAACTCATCCTTTAATTTATATAAAGAGTAATGATAGCATATTAATGTCCATAATATCTCACTCACCCATTAATGAGAATCTTAGAATCATGGAACAAATATTTCTCAACAAAATCTTGAGAAATATTTTAATCCACGTAGCACTTAAATAATTTAATTAATGGAAGATTCCTAGTCTTGCTACATACACCAATGACTCATTCTTTGTCTCTCCCATCATTTATGTGCCATATGGTCAATTGTTCTCCTACATGTGAGAATTGCTACACTGACAACATATGGTTTCACATCAAGATGAGTTTGGATACATGCAGACAATAGGGAATATGTTGTCACCTTTCTGGGAGGATGTACAACTAACTTTCAGACTCTGAGTAAGGGAGAAAGTAACGTAACTGACGCAATAAAGATTCCATTGAACGTTCCAACAATCTCATGGACACCCAACACAAATTTTGACCATGTACAATTGGTGACTTGATCCAGCGAAAGGGAAATGTACGTATAGTATCCAAGATGAATAATGGAATGGCCAAACAATAACTAGATTCATTGGGTCACCCTGGAGCTAGGCTTAGGTGTGTGTGAATATTTAACTGATAACAATCAAGCATTTGGTCTGCTAGGAAATTAGGGTTAGGGTTTACGCTTTGTAACCAACAAGTGAAATGTAGAATAGGTTTCTCTACAATCTTAAGGTTCATGTGCAACACTGGGATAGTGAAGATTTCATGAGTGGGGTTACTCCTCGAGTTGGAGATAACCCACATTTTTTGGGCAGTGAGGAACAAGTTTGTGGGTCTCCCTTGAGTGCTAGGGTTTACACACACAAGAAGAAAGTAATGCATGAGATCTATTTGGTGAGGTAGATAATGTACGATGCCCAGAAAACAGAGGAAAAAATTCCTAGTAAACAATTAGATGCCCAAAAAAAATGCAATCGACCCAACACTTAATTGGAGCACCCAACAACAATGTTATTTGTGCCCAAAAAATTAATTGGAGCACCCAACAACAATGGAATTCATCGAACAACAATGGAATTCACCCAAAAATTAATTGTAGTGCCCAACAACAATAATGGAATTAGTGGGAAACAAATAAATGACCTTCAACAACTTAGACACGTCTAGAGAAAGAAATGTGCCATGACGAACCACTCATCACCCACAACAATTATAAACAAATGCATAGAAGCAATTAATAGATTTCTATCCATTTTAATAAACTACAAAGGTGAATTTAAAAATTTCATTTTCTCAACACACACAACAACGAAAATAAATCAATGAGCCATGTTTTTTTTACCCTGGAACCCAACTTGGGAAACCAGATGAATGGTGCTCAGTATTCTTATTCTGCAAGTCTTCCAAATTTTACAATGCTCCCTTCCTCCTTGACCAAAAATCCCTTTGAGTAAGTCAAAGAGTGAAGAAATAGGGAGAACTAGGGGGTAAGTTGAGGCCAACAATCATGGCTCTTCACTTCCCATTCTTAATTAGCCTTCTCTCCTATCCATTTCCTTGGCATTTTCATGATTTTTCGTTAACTTTTCTCTTACATCATTATTTTTCTTATTCCACATAAACTTACATTGTTTTTACATTGTTTTGCATGGCTTAGATAATGCATTCTAATCATAAATATATGTTGTAGGTAATGATTCTTATCCACTCTTTAGTCCAGATCCATTTCAGATGAAATTTGGAACTCAATCACATTTGACTCTATCAACATAACTATCAATAAAATAGAGAAAATGATATTGCAAAAATGTTGAGTAATTGTTTTTCACATAGTTGTCAACGAGCAAATGTAGGTTGACTCATTACCCTTATTTAAGGAAAACCACGCCACATGGAATAACCCACTAGTCACTCATGATAGATGCCTATGGGTCATGGGTTGTTAACTGCTGACTCTATTTTTTGTCTATTTTTCCTTTTTCCAAATCCCTTTTTACACATGGAGATTATATAGTTTATGCTTTTATTAGCTCTTTTTGAAGGTGTTATCAGGTTTCATCCATCAATTTTCCATGGGTCAACATAAGGTATGAGTAATCCTTATTTGTGATGATTTTATGATGGTTTATCTTCAATTGAGTGAGTACAATCTGTTAATATTTCTCGTTTTCTTGAAACAGGTCTAAAACATGATCCAGCCTTCAATCCAACCCTCAATCCTGCCCTCGATATGACCCTCGATCCAACCCTCGATCCGGACCTCGATCTGGCCCTCACTCCGACCCTCAGAGTGCAGTGAATTCATGGGTTGGCATATCGACAGGCTCTCCTTGGCGAATCCAAAACATGGGTTTTGTACCTGCTCAAGCTCTCCAGCTATGGAACTCATCACATTTAGATTTGAGCAGTTGCATCGACCTCTATTTTGAGCAAAAAAAACTGTTGAGAAGATGTTCTATGTTGTCAAGATTAATTGAATTTCTATTTTAGGAAAGCGTTGACCCTTTCAGTGGTCGACCTCTCATCTATGTTACAAACTCTATAAGTATTGGGGCTCTCTCGGGACAAATAGACACGATTTTTATATATACAACCATTATATTGAATTTCTCTGTAAAAACTCAATTCTGATGTTAATATGAATTATATGCGAAGTTTGTGACTGTATATTACGTTGGAGTAGTGCCACGACAGTCTGGGGGGCCCACCATTGGTATGGGTATCTTAATTTGTTGTATATTCAAATTTATGTATTTAACTCTCTTGTGTGTAGGTTGCTTACTGAAATTGTATTTATTTTCATATATTGCTTATAGGTTACTCGTGATTGTTTATATCTAAATGTCCACACTCTGACATCTAATATATTTTATGCAGGTCATGTTTTATTAATGTTTATATGTTCATAGCCATCTCACTGTGAAATTATATAGAATCTTTCTTTCCTTGTTTTATAAACCATAGATCATTTTGCATATTGGTTATTTACGTAGTGTCTATAACAACTACATCTACTTCATTAAGTTGTGAATTTCGATTACTTCCTGTAGATTTGCATGAATTGTTAACTTAATTTCCAGCATCAGAGTAATAGGATAAGTGATGATTTCAAATCTCTTTGCACAAGGTTTATAGACTGTATTAATTCTAAGAATATGCATTGACATATTCATAATGGAAAATCTCTCCATAGACTGTCTTATTCATACTCTGCATATCTCTGTAGAAACTATCATCGAATTGATTCCACTTGAATTATCAGTAGTGTTAAGGTGCCATAATGACATAATTCTCCATCGTAGACACAACCATTACATTTAAATTTCATCATGATGTTGTTTATTTTTAGTCAGTGAGGTTAGTGTAATGATAGGGTTTATTTCCTGTAAGATAAGAGTAATTGTGAGTTTTTGAAGAGATGCTTTAATAATAGAGTTCACTTTGAAGAATTTGTTTTGAAAGATAACTTGTGTTTATTCAAGGATTGCTTCCTTATTCAAGAGTTGCTTGCTTAGAGTAATAACTTCACCGTTCATAGTTATAGACTGCTTTTAAAGGGTTATTCATTTAGATTAATAAGCTTATTGTTTGTAGTTAAATATTTCTCTGTACATTTAAAATAAAGTATATTGTTCAACTAGATTTTAGATTGTTTAGAGTCTTTTAAATCTTATTTTAAAATAGAATTGTAGATTGAAAATGGAATGTTGATCCTTAGGGTAAATCATTCTCTTGACTAGTTAATCTTTCCGTTAGTTTTCCTTTCTGCCTTGACTCATACTATGTCACAACTCTAAGTCTAATTACCCTGGTCGATAACTTAATTGAGGGAAATTAGGACATAGAGTTTTGCCATCATTTTTGGCATCGTTTCCGGGGAGTTGTCCAAAGGTAGAAAAAAATTAGGAAGTAGATTATTTCTAAACATTAGTACTAGTTTGGTGGTGGAGGAAATTTAAGATGAGAGGTAAGAACCTACACATCTGTTATAGCAGGTTCCCCCAAAACCAATGTTAGTTTTATTTTTGTATTTCTTTCATGAAAAAACCTAGGGACCCAAAGGGTAGATATATCAAAACCAATCCAAAAATTCCAATCAAAGTTCCTTCTACCCTTTTTGGAGGAAGGAACACTCTATCTATAAACTCTGTAAAATGGTACCAGAAATTTAAAATAGGGGATAAATCAACCCAAAAAGATAAAAACAAGTTTCAGAAGAGACCAAAACTGGGGAAACCATAGAGCAGAAAATTGAGACATCAACAATAGTAGGACAGGAGGTAAAACCAATTGAACCTTCATCAGAACTAGACAACACAACCTTTTCCTTTCTACCAACATCAGGGGATTCTAACTTTGTAGATATCATTGACCCTGAACAGTTGAATTCCCTATTTGGAGGTTCAACAAATATAGTTGTGTCCCAAGTTGAAACAACAACTTCTGAACCAATAGTTTCAACATGCTCAAGCAAAGTCTCTGACAACCAAATAGTAGATAATTCTTCTTATCAGAGGAATATCTTTCCTGAAAAAGAACCTTGGGATACCTCATTATCTCTAAGAATAAAAACACTAAGGTATTCTCTTTTTCGGAATCAGGTCAGTATGGATGATCAGGAGGATCAAAATCATGTGAGACATGATGAGGGAGAAGAAGTAGGAAACTAGACATAAACCACTTTTGGGTTTCCAATTTTTGATACCACCCAAAATGTCAACATGAAGAACATTGCACTCTTTGCACTACCTACCTTTAATGATAAGAGTAGTGAGGACCCATACACCTTCCTGTTTGAGTTTGAAATCTTTTGCAGAAATTATAACTACTTGCAAGATGCTCAAAAATTAAACTATTTCTTGCCACTCTTAAGGATTATGCACTTGGATGGTTCATGGGATTAGGAGAGTCTAGTATTAGATCTTTGGAAGATATGAAGACCATATTCCTTAGGAAATACCAAGACTATTAAAAATATAAATATTCTCGTAATGATATCTTTAAAATTCAACAATTAGAAGACGAGAGTCTCAAAGATTACATGGAACGGTTTGCCTATACTTCACAAAAATTCAAATATCATGACCTTCCAGACGATGCAATCAAAACTCTTTTTCTTAAAGGAATTTTGGAATAATATCTGGAAACAATTAACCTGATGGCATCAAGAGATGTCTCCCATAAACTATTTGTTGAGATTTGTGAGATGTGTAAAAACTACTTGAGAAGCAGGGCTAAAACTAGAAAGGATGTTCGAGATCCCTATAGTAGAAACTCAAAAGGAGTTAGTTCAGGTGGGATTACAAGGATAGAAATAGGAAACCTGTTAGAGAACTTTAAAACTGATATTTTAAGTACAATAGGTTCCCAATTGGATACTTTAAATATTAAGAAGAAACAGGAGGAAGAGAATGCAACAATGTGCATATTTTGTTCTAGGTGCAGGAGGAATCATTCCTCAAGGGAATGCCCATTATACAACATTTCAGTTTGTGGCTTCTGTATTGAAGATCATCCCACTGAAAAATTCATATCATTGCCTGGTTTATTAGCCATTTATAAAAGTGGGTGCCATGGGGAATCTTCTTATGCACCTAGAAGGCCATGGTAGCCTAGGAGTCATCATATGTACCAGGACCCACCACCTCAAGCTCCACCTTATTACCAACAACCACAACAATGGAACTCACCAAATTGGAAACAATGGTATCCATAGTATGCTTCACACCACCCTTGGCTACAAGGATGGAGAGGAGGACATACCCAAGGAAACCCTTTGATTCCACCTGTTCCTATGCTCACTCATCCTTACCCACAATTTCCACCAAATATCTAGCAACTATTGCCAGATTTTTTCCCTCCACCTTTACCTCCTATTCCACCACAACCTTAGCAATTTCAAAATGAAAATTCCCCACAACCAAAATTATTACCAACACAATCAGTGCCTAACCTGAATAATAAACCAACTCATCCTGTTCATAATGTTGAGTTGAAAACTTTCTCGACATATGTTATTTCTCTTGTTACATTACATGAAATTCAACTAAGGTCAGGGAAAGTTTTGGATAAATAGAGGCCTTTAGTAGTCATCCGAGAGGAAGAAGAAAATGAAACTCTCGACCAGCCCTTGAATGAAACTAAATGGGAATATTTTATTATTCCTAAAGATCGAGAACAAAATCTTCCTTGAAGTGAATCCTTGCAAACTACAAAATCCCCTCCCTATCCGGAGAGATTAGCAATCGAAAAACTAATGATTCGACTAGAATTTGACATTATAAATGAATTAAAGAATATTTGTGTCAAAATTCCCCTGTTACAAGCGATAAAGGATATTCCAATTTATAGTAAGGTAATCAAGGATTTGTGTATCAAAAATCCAGGTAGGAAATAAAAACATCCTCCAATAGTACATCTGATAGGAGAGTTGTTTGAATACATATCAGAGCAGCCTAGGGTCACAAATTATGCAAACCCAGGGAATCTCATAGTAATGATAACCATTAATAAGATTCCTATTGGAAATAATCTCATAGACCTATGGGAATCCACTAATGTTATGACTGTCACTACCTTAGAAGAATTACAGTTGAAACACTTCCTTAGACCTACCCCAACGATTTTGGAATTAGCAGATAAGACAAAAGTTATACCTAAAGGAATCTTGGATGATATCATACTCACATTAGCATCATGGGAATATCCAGTAGACTTCCTTGTCATTCATTCAAAGGATCCTTCTAAAGGGAATCTCGTTATCTTGGGAAGACCTTAGTGGCCACAACCAATGCATTTATTGGTTGTAGAGAAGGTGAAATGACTATCTCTAATGGACTTTCTATGAAGAAAATGATCATATACCCACCAAATAAACATGTTATAGAGAATCTATGGTGGCTTGAATTTCCATATGAGAATGAAAACTGGGAAGAACCTGTGTTTCCTAGTGATCACTCATGGGCACTTCAGGAGAAAACAACGAAGAATGTGCTAAATCAATTCATTTATGCAATCACATGTGTTGATTTTCCTCAATATTTGCCCCAATTTGAGTATATGTTTTGGGAATAATTTCAAGAACAATTGGACCCATCAACTCTATCTTCAACATATTTTATCTTTGAGATAGATTAATCTGCCTTATCTTGTACCATGCTTTATGATATTAGTCTTGGAAAATTCCTACATATCAATTCTAGACTAGATGCAGATCAACAAGAACAATTAGTGAACGCCCTTAAAGACCAATTAGGATCATTTTCCTAGGAATATATCAATATGAGGGGTATATACCCCAACACATGAATTCATCATATATATACCCAGGTATAAGTAACAGCTACTAGGAAACCTCAAATAAGGATGAGTTCGACACAAAACGATATAGTAAAGGAAGAAATACAAAAACTATTGAATTCCAGTTTTATTTATCCAATTTCTGACAATAAATGGGTATCCCCGCTTGTATTGGTTCCAAAGAAAGTAACCGGAAAATGGATAATTTGTGTTGAATTCTGGGAACTTAATAAGGCCACTCTTAAGGATTATTTTCCTCTTCCCTTCATTGACCAAGTCTTGGATACCTTGTCAGGAAAACGATACGTTTCCTTCCTTAATGGATATAGTGGATACATTCAAATTCTAATAGCACCTGAGGATCAGGACAAGACTACTTTCACTTGTCCTTGGGGCACTTATGCCTATAGGTTCCTATCATTTTTTCTATGTAATTATCTCACCACATTCCAACGAGAAGTATTAGGGATATTTGTTGATCTCATTCATGACTGTGTGGAAGTGTCTATGAATGATTTTACAGTATATGGTAATACTTCTCAAGAATCCCTAGATAACCTGAGGAAAGTTATCATTAGATGTCAAGAGATGAATTTATCCTTAATTCATAAGAAGTGTAAAATTTTATTGAATGAAGGAGTAGTCTTAGGGAATATTTTTTCATCCAAAGGGATTAAAGTGGATCCTGCTAAGATTGAGGTAATTGTCAAAATCCCACCTCCAAAGACTCAAAAAGAGGTGAGAAGCTTTCTTGGACATGCCGGATACTACTGGGGATTCATTGAAAATTTTACAAAGATTGTTGTACCAATGTTTGGATTGCTTACAAAAGATGTTAACTTTCTTTGGACTGGCCATTGTCAAACCGCCTTTGAAACTCTAAAAGATAAATTATTTGTGGCACCAGTTCTTAGAGGACCCAATTGGGCCCTTCCATTCCATATATCCATTGATGCCTCCAATACTACAATAGGAGGAGTGTTAGGACAAAAACAAGACCAACAATCCTATGCCATTTACTTTGTGAGTAAGAACTTGACCCCTACTGAGATAAACTATACAGTCACTGAGAAAGAATTCTTAGTAGTCGTCCATGCCATTAGCAAGTTTCTCCATTATATCACAGGATATGAGGTATTTGTACATACATATCACTTTGTCATTATATCTATCATGAACAAACCTATTACCAATGGTCGAGTAACTAGGTGTATCCTTTTATTACAAGAATTCAATATCACCATCCTTGACCGACCAGTAAAAGATAAATTAGTAGATGATTTTCTCTCTCGCATTAATCATGAAGGTGATAGTATTCATGTTGATGATAGTTTTCCAAATGAGGATCTCTTCTCCATCTCTGTAAACACTCTGTGTTTTACAGATATGGAAAATTATTTAGCCATTAGAAAATTACCAGCTCATTTATCGCCTCATGAAAAGAGACGAATTATAACACAAAGTGATAACTACTCCTGGGTTGTCCATGACCTTTTTCGTACTGGACCAGATTTGATTATTCATAGATGTGTCCGGGAAGATGAGATAGAAGAAATCCTACAAAGTTATCATGATGGACTCTGTGGTGGACATTTTTCCAATAAACGTACATCATACAAGGTTTTGCATTCAGGTTACTATTGGCCTAACATTTTTAAGGATGTTGCCAAATATGTAAGAAGTTGCGACAGTTTTTAGAGGATAGGAATACCCACATCAGCCAATGAAATTCCTTTACGTACCCAAGTTATGATAGAACCTTTTGAGAATTGGGCCCTTGATTTTGTAGGACCAATTTCCCCCATGTCTCGTAAGAAGAACTATATTCTTGTTTGCACAGATTATGTCACTAAGTGGGTAGAGGCAAAAGCCTTGTTTAGGGCTACTGAAAAATATGTTGTTGAGTTTATTTATGAAGATGTTGTTACCCGCTTTGGTGTTCCTCATGAGATTGTCACAGACTAGAGTACACAATTTACTTCTAAGCTGATGAAGGAATTAACAAAAAAATATTGGATAAAGCATCATACGTCCTCTCCATACCATCCAAAATCTAATGGCCAAGTGGAATCAAAAAACAAAGTATTGGAAAATATCCTAACCAAAATTGTCCAACTACACCATAAAGATTGGTTTGATAGACTTCCAGAGGCTTTGTGGGCATATCGAACCACATGGAGAAACACCACTAAACATACCCCATACGAACTGGTTTGTGGAAAACAAGTACTCTTACCTATTGAATTCCAAGTAAGAACCTTTCATATTGTTGCACAATTGGGATTAGATTTAGACAAGGCACAAAAACAACGAGTCCTACAATTGAACGAATTGGATGAAATTAAACAGGATGCTATCCAAAGGACAATCTTAGTTCAAAGTCATAGAAGCAAATGGCATGATAAATTCATTAAAAAGAAGCAATTTTAACCTAGGATTGGGCTCTATTGTTTGATTCAAGATTTAAAACTTTTAAAGGAAAACTTACCACTCTATGGTTGGGTCCTTATGAAGTGGTTACTATGTTTGATAATGGGGTTGTGAAGATAAAAACAATTGATGATGGACAAGTCTCTTTTGCAGTGAATGGACATAGACTTAAACTTTACCACAAGATCATTTCTAAAGAAGACTTTATACAAGTCATGATGGATGGGGAAGTTTCTTCTCCTTGCCCATGTTCTTGAAACATTTTTATTTATGTTGTACATATGTAAATATTTTAGAGTGTGGTTTTTGACAAACATTTTTAGGAACTTTTTGCAGGTATTCATCTAAAAACAAGTGGACAATTTCAAGGAGACAGGAAGGGAATTATTTTAATTCAAAAGAAGATGTTGCTATACTTAAATTATGTTGTCTGTGTAAGCACCAATTGAATAATGAATATTTTTATCATGATTAGAAACTATTTTCTTTAAATTAGCCATTTTTGGTCTTTTTTACAAGATTTTTATCTTCCTTTCTCTCAATGCATCTTTCATGGCAGTTGCTCATAATCTCCACCACTAGAGAACATAAGGAAGTGATATTTTATCTTATAAAACCTAGAGGTTAATAGTACAATCCATCCAAAACTCTGAGTAGGTGAGTAAAGTATCTTTATAAAAGAGTAGCAAGAAGGTCTGACTAGTGGCTAATCATGGAAACATCAATATAACTTCAAATGGAAGAAAGTGAGTAGGGACTATAGATACATTTTTGTTATTTTCCAATGGTACCATCCACCACACATTAAAAATGCTTGATTGTACCATATCTTCAGATTGGATACACCCACTTAAGTATCCCTTACATCGGGACAATCTATAAAAAATGCATAAAGAAGAATCATCCTCCAACTCAAATTCCATCCCAGTCCATAAAAATATTTTCAGAGCTGCCTCCCCAACTCCTTTCAAAAAGTAACATTCATATAAAAAACTTAAAGATGGTGGTAAGGACCAATCTCTGTTGTAAAAAGGATGTAAGAGGCTAACCCATCGTGATACTGAACAGGTCCGCTGGAAGTGGGTATCAGCCTATGGTATGACTAGATAAATCCGTCAGAGTACTGAACAGGCTTGCTAGCAGCGGGGCATTCTACCTAGAGAGGGTGATGATTTGACAAACAATAAATAAATATCAATTCCTAATCTTAAAACTTGTCCTAATGTATGACACTACTTGTAGGAAGGACTGAAAATAAGTATGCATGGTTAAGCGAAGGTAAATGAACTCCATTAATCTGCCATTGGAAACTAACTTTAAGATAATATTAAGACTCTCTTGCCTAAATCTTCTTAAGTATATGTAGGATTTTCTTTCCTACAGGCGGGGCCATATTTTTAACCGTGTTATCAGGATAATGTATGAAATTTATCTATACACTTGGAAACTATAAATCTTAGGCTATTGGAAGGATTGATCGGTTTCCTATATCTCTGATTATGAAGTGTCACAATACTTAGGAGTAGGGGAGGGGTTTCCTGAGCTAAAAAGCGCTAAACACTGCCCATTTGTATAGAATTCCCATGATAAGAGGAAGTAGGATTTTTGTCAAAACTTTGTCATACTGTCTTTTTACAATATCTCAGGCTATTATATCAGTAGTCATTTATATTGGCATCATAAACTTTATACTGTTGACATAAATTTGTGTGTATAATTAATACGCCTGTTGTACATTATACTTTATAGTTTTTTAATCTATGTTTATATATAATACAAGGGAAGACTGCTTACACTCAAATATTCCTTGTAATAGTTACAGCTTGATGACAAAGGAAACTAAAGATGGATGTTACAATCCTGTCCGCCCTCTTGTTCACCATGCCTTCCATGAATCTTCCAATCTTAGTAATATGGGTGAATGTCCGCTTAATGTTGTATAGTTTTTACCTACATAGGGGACCAGATGGAGTACCATATGGAGGAACGGATGGAGTTCCATATGGAAGACTAGATGGAATTCCATATGGAAGAATGGATGGAGTGACGGATAAGGTATTGTATAAACATTGCAACTACAAATGCAATTTTCATGCTCTCGTTCAGGTATGATCACTGGAGTTTGATTTTATTCATTGAAATGATGAATTAAGATTACTAAAAGTGGTGTATCTATATTTTACACTTGTTAAAAGGGAAAATTAAATTTACGATTTCATTTTATGATCATAATGTCCAAGTATTCAACTTGGACATTGATCAAATCTTTTATGTAATTTGATTTAACCTCCAAGTACAAATCATTCAAATTTTAAATCCTACGCAATCATGACCATGTATGGTGCTCGTATATAACAAATACACCCACGATTCGACCTTTTCCATATCATTTGCATTCAGGAAAGAGCACTATGTTCTATATCGCTCACCCTCTGCCCGTTTTCACCTCTCACTTATCCCTTTCTCCGCAACCATGCCAAATCATCACAAACCTTCATCCTATGTTGATATATTGACCATTCTAGAGTTCGAAGCCTGCCGAGAAGTCTTTCTCCGTGTGGTTTGGGGGTCGTTCCTTGCCAGTCTGTAGGGGCACGATGATGACGCCTCCCTTCAACTCGCTCTCGGATTTGATGGGAAATTTTCTCGCATAGGGTCACCGGTTTTACAATCTCCGAAGAGTCCATGGTTGTAGCCACAAAATTTCCACGAGTTGGGGACCGATGGTTCAAGCAACATCAACTCCCATGACAGAGTTACAATTGGGTGTTTAAGCCTAAATACCAAAACATCTCCGGGGCTAAAGGGTATTCAAAAGGGTGGATTAAATATGATTTAATCATTCCTCTAATCATTATCACTAGACTCGTTACCTACGAGGGTAAGTAATCTATTGTCAAAGCCTGTCATTTTCTCCTTTTGGCTCATTTTCAGTTCAAAAAACCTTTGAATTTTCCCTTTTATTTTCTGAAAAGTCTTGAGAACATGTCCTCCTAGGTCCGAAAAAATGTGGCTAACCCTCATCACATCCTCTTTCATCATGGCCTTATTAATCTACTTTTCATCTCAGAATGAAAGAAGTAGGGAAAAACTTGGGAAGAATTCCTCTATCAGTTTTCGAACCCCCATCTCACAGTTAGAACAAGCAAGAAGTTGATCAATCCTAGGACTGTTACTCCACCTAACCCTCACTCTTCTAAAACCCCAAACCCTCCAATTCATCCCATTTAATTATCTGATAAGAAAGACAACAAACCTATTGTTGACCCTCCATTATCTACAACTCCTGTTGGCTCTAAACAAAAGAAATTACAAGACTCTTTTCCTCCAATCCCTACAAGAAGACGAGGTGCTAACAGATTTAAAGGGAAATAATTTTGTAGGAGCACTCGAAGAACGATTGGAAAGACCAATACGAAGCCCCCAACTACCTTAGATCCTATCCAGTTGTCCTCTAACCATGAAATCCCTCACAATAAACTTAGAGAAGATTCTGCAAAATAGTTTGAGCCTACCAAAGAAATCAAGACTGAGCATGTCACACCTAGTCTTCCTCAAAAGGAAATTGTTACACCGTCTCCTCAGATTCCTACACCTTCTACCAAATGTGGCATGCCTTCTACATCTATTAAGAATCCTAAGCCTTCCTCTCTTGAACAATCTGGTCAATTCCCAACTGTTGAGCAATTGCAAAAGGAGAATGCTCAGTTGATCCAACATTTGGCAGAACGTGAAACTGTGGATCGTCATTTTCACCATGACAACGCAGTACTTCAAGAAAAGGTAAATTATCTTCATCGTTTGGTCGATCAAATGACTACCACCAATCACAGTCTAAGGATGCAGTTGAAGCATCGAAAAAGGCCTAAACCGAAGTCTCTAGGACATGAGGGAGAGGCCTCTAAAGCTAATCTACCCCCTCCTTCATAAGTATAGATATGTTTGGTGACCCATTTTTGTTGCAGAGGGACCTGCAGACTCTCAGGCGTGGAAGAAATGATGACTCTGTGTTTTGCCTATTTTTCCTTTTCCCAAATCCCTTTTTGCACATCGAGATTATACAGTTTATTCTTTTATTAGTTCTTTTTGAAGGTGTTATCAGGTTTCATCCATCAATTTTCCATGGATCAACATAAGGTATGAGTAATCCTTATTTGTGATGATTTTATGATGGTTTATCTTCAATTGAGTGAGTACATTCTATTAATATTTATCGTTTGCTTGAAACGGGTCGAAAACGTGATCCAGCCTTTGATATAGCCCTTGATCCAGCCCTCAATCCGAACCTTGATTTGACCCTCGAAGAGCAACACAGTTGTGGGTTGGCATATCGACGAGCTCTCCTTAGCAAATCCGAGACATGGGTTTTGTACCTGCTCGAGCTCTCCATCTATGGAACTCATCACAATTAAATTCGAGCAGTTGCGTCAGCCTCTATTTTGAGCGCACAAAGTTGTTGAGAAGATGGTGTATGTTGTCAAGATATAATGAATTTATGTTTTAGGAGAGTGTCGACCCTTTCAGTGGTCTACCTCTCAACTATGTTACAAACTATATAAGTACTGGGAGTCTCTCAGGACAAACAAACACGATTTTTATACATACAACCATTATATTGAATTACTCTGTAAAAACTCAGTTATGATGTTAATATGAATGATATGCTAAGTTTGTGACTATATATTACGTTGGAGTAGTGCCAAGACTTTTTGGGGGTCCCACCAATGGTCTGGGTGTCTTAATTTGTTGCACATTCATATTTTTGTATTTAAGTATATCGTGTGCAGGTTTCTTGCTGAAATTGTATTTATTTTCATATATTGCTTACAAGTTACTCGTGATTGTTTATATATATTTGTCCATACTATGAAATCTAATATCTTTTATGTAGGCTGTGTTTTATTACTGCATATATGTTCATATCCATCTCACTGTGCAATTATATACAAGCTTTAATTCCTTGTTTTATAAACCATAGATCATTTTGCATATTGGTTATTTAGGTAGTGTCTATAACAACTACATCTACTTCATTAAGTTGTGAATTTTGATTACTTCTTGTAGATTTGCATAAATTGTTGACTTTATTTCCAGCATCAGAGTGATAGGATAATATTTGATTTCAAATCCCTTTGCATAAGGTTTATAGACTGTATTAATTCTAAGAATATACATTGACATCTTCATAATGGAAAAGCTCTCCATAGACTGTCTTATTCATACTCTGCATATCTCTGTATAAATTAGCATCAAATTGATTCCACTTGAATTATCAGTAGTGTTAAGGTGCTATCGTGACATAATTCGTCATCATAGACATAACCATTACATTTAAATGTCATCATGATGTTGTTTATTTTCAATCAGTGAGGTTAGTGTAATGATAGGGTTTATTTCCTGTAAGATAAGAGTAATTGTGAGTTTTTTAAGAGATGCTTTAAGAATAGAGTCCACTTTGAAGAATTTCTTTTGAAAGATAACTTGTGTTTATTCAAGGATTGTTTGCTTAGAGTAATAAATTCATTGTTCATGGTTATAGACTTCTTTTAAAGGGTTATTCATTTAGATTAATAAGCTCACCGTTTGTAGTTAAAGATTGCTCTGTACATTTAAAATAAATTATACTGTTCAACTAGATTTTAGCTTGTTTAGAGTCTTTTAAATCATCTTTTAAAATAGAATTGTAGACTGAAAATGGAATGTTGATCCTTAGGGTAAATCATTCTCTTCACTAGTTCAACTTTCCGTTAGTTTTCCTTTCTGCCTTGACTCATATTGTGTCACAACTCTAAGTCTACTTAACCTGGTCGATAATTTAATTGAGGGAAATTAGGACATATAGTTTTCCCATCATTAACCTATTTCATCCATCTCATGAAGATGAGATCTAAGCTGAGAAATATTGAATATTTATAATAACATCAAGTTCTAATATTTTTATATAAAAAGTGAGTGACTTTATCTTTTATATATATATATATATATATATATATATATATATATATAGAAATTCTATTTTAATTTTTAATTTTTAATTTTTTATATCTTCAAAATTAAGTGGAATATATTTTAATTAAATTGAATTTCAATGAGTCCATCTTTTCTATATTTTTCCCTGTTTTATTTTTAAATTGCATTCTTGAATTTATTCCACTACCAAATTTGGGGTGTTTTACTCAAATCTCTAAATTTCTTTGGTTTTAGGAAGTAGCATTGCCATTATACACATATTAGATATGGATAAGAAAGGGAAAAAAAAGGTTATATAGTTGCATAATGATATGGTACCATGGATGATTTGAAATTATTGTTAATGATTACGGAACATAATCATAAATCCATCTTATCTTCAAATGTATGAAGTACTAATATGATCGAATATTTGAGTTTTAAATTTTTCTTCATATTTTACATTTAAAAAAATGTTTACATCTTTATGAATTTGATCCATCTCTACTATTGTAGATCTAGAATTTAAATGACTCTCGTAAATGTAAATTTAAAATGGATCTAAAATTTTATTCTCCTAATCTTTAACAATAATTTCAACTTAATTGCATTGGCATACTGCAACTATACGGCCTTCTCTTTTCCTTTTGGAATCCATATATAATATATGCAACCTCAATGATACTTGTTTAAACCACGTAAGTTCCCATTTGTCAGCAAATAAAAAAACCTCCAAACTTTGTAATGGAGTGGAGTAGCTTAGAAAAAAAGTTAAATTTTAATTTAATTGTGGTAATTATGGTCATGAGAGAAAATAAATTAAATTTATTTTATTATCATGATCCTCTTTTTTAGTTTTTTATTATTATGGCAGGTTATTTTTTAATTTTTATTGAAATCATTTTTTTTTAAATTTATTTATATTTCTATCTAGTGCCAACTTAATACCAAAGATATTTTCCTAACTAGTGATACCTTCCAACGTTATTATTATTACTTCATTTTTAGTTTTGTAAAATATTAGATTCTGTGGAAGACAAATTTATAATATTTTAACACCAGGATATAAAATTTAATATGAATTTATTTTGTAATTGTATTTTATGTTTGTGGAATTTAATGTGTATGTGTATCTACTCTTTCTTTTTGGGGTAGAAAAAAAATGTTATATTCCATAATAATGTACATATGTTCAGCCCCAAGGATACATCAAAGCCAGTCTCAACAGCTTGAGACTATAGCCTAAAAGTGGCATAGCTCGACCTGCCACTTTGTAATGCTTTGTCAAACAAGAACTCAAAAAACCTGACTCCATATCATTGCTCGATATTCCTAACAAAGTACAAAGAAACAAATCAAAGCTAACAAAACATGACAAACTTGTCCAAGCTAACTCAGATCACAATCACATTTAAAGGTGTCTCCAAGTTTTCAATCTATTTCACATCGTAGAATTCCTGGACAGTGAAAGAACCATCACAACATTCCAAATCTTCCTTTGACAATCGATCTTCCTTTTGATTCAACTCCCAATAAATGTGGGTACATGAAGACCTTTTGAAATCCTGAATAAGGTGCAATGTTTGGTAGATAAAGGATTGGAGATGCACAATATCCACTTTACATTTTCCCAGTCTATAACAACCTGGGAGTCCCCAAGCACTTGTAACCAATTTATACCACGTGACTTTGCAAAGAAAACAATGAATATCGAGCTAAACATTATGCCTTGGTATTGGAACTGGGACTAGGAGCATATCTTATATGAAAGTAATGGTTTAGATTTATAAATAACATAACACCAACCCTACATCTGGGGGGATGACCCTGAATGGTTGCATCAAAGAAGCCCCATAGTGTTCAAATTCCAACGCTAGCATGGAAGGAGTCTTCACTTTCTTATTTTTGGGTTCACATTTGAACTCCTTGGTGAGTTTCTCGATCAATCCAGACACAAAATGAGCAGGAAGGTGTTTATCTAAAACGAACTAATATTTTGAGCTCGCCAAATAAAATAGACAAAGTGAAAATGAAGTGAATCAAATATTTTCGTTGTGGTATCCATCAACCCGTATTATATGCACAATTATAGACTCTCCTTATTCTAGGAAGCCTTGGGCTGAAAACTCTGGACAATTCAGCTCCATACCTATGCCATAAAGGGGAAAGAGACGTAAAGGTGAAACAAGGATTCTACCTCCCATCGACATAAAGCACATCTTTTTTGAGCCAAACCACCCTCTCTCGATCTCATTGTCCCAGGTTAATCATTTATTCTTGAGAATTCTATCCAAAGGACTAATGTATATTTCAGTAGACCATGCATTTTACAAACTCGTTCCCACCACCATGATGAGGAACTGCTAAACTCAGTCTCCACCTATGCTTTATATCCCAACTTGACAATGTAATCACCTGACCCATCATTCTTTGACCAAACGAGAGATTTTTTTATCTCCTCAACCAACTTGATATGGTTAGGGAACAACTTCCCTATGAGCATGTTCCATTCCTC
Organism: Picea glauca; assembly: GCA_000966675.3. Taxonomy (NCBI): domain Eukaryota; kingdom Viridiplantae; phylum Streptophyta; class Pinopsida; order Pinales; family Pinaceae; genus Picea; species Picea glauca. The sequence continues at coordinate 113,674 of JZKD02S1255140.1, forward strand.
TACTTTCTCACCTACCAGGCCCAATTCAAATTTTAATTTCCATCTACCCCTACCAATTCTACCATGGTATTGCGCCTTGGCATCCCATAGAGAGAAAATAGATTGGTTATGAAGGGTGGAAAAAATATCATCAAAGAGTCGAAAATCGTCGTCAGCTCCAACCCAAGGGTCCTATCCTATTCTCACTTTCTTACCATTCTCAGTCTTCAAGACCATACAATTTCCTACCAAAGGGAATACTTCCACCAATTCTCTCCAAGCATTCGATTTTTTCTTAGACAATTTTCTGGGAAGACAGAACCAATCCTCCATTGATAACATGCCTAGATATTTAGATTTCATAATTCTACCCCAAAGGGATGAGTTTTTCATAAGCCTCCAAAGGATTTTAATCAAAGGAATCCCATCCTTCTTTGAGCTTCCGGACCATAGGAACTTGAAACATTTTTTCTAAATCTTGGTTAAAATTCCTTTCGACACTTTGGCAATAAAGCCCCGATAGAAAGGGAAGCTTTGCATAATAGACTTGAGAAGAAACAACCTACCTCCTCTTCATAACCCCTTGTTCACCCAAAGATATTTCATGCTTCAAATTTCCTGTACATCCAAAACCAATCTTCAAAACTATAGGTGTTCAAATTAAGATGAAATCATAAATACTTGAAGCCTTCCTCTAAGCTCTTCCTCGGGAAAGGAAGCACATTCTCTAACGAGTGAATCAAATTATCACACGGGAAAGAGTAATGAATGCAAGACTCTATCCAATTAATTTCCATGCCTATAGAACAACATAAGAGGTCCATAATTCTTCTGATGCTTATAAATTCCAAAAGAGACCCCGCGCCAAACATGAGGACATCATGAACAAAAAGCAAGTGAGAGAGGAAATCAAAGGGAGATACTTTGAGACCTTTCAGTTTTCCCCTTCTTCTATCATTTCTTATTATCTTTCTTAGCCCTTTGACCAATAGGAGGAAGAGAATGGGAGACAATGGGAATCCTTGTCTAATCCCCCACAAAGCACCAAAAAAACTAGAAGGGGAATCGTTAATAAGGACAGTAAAGGAGGCAAATTGAATACATCCCGTTATCCAATTAATAGAGGCCAATTTCATACCCATTTGGATCAATACCAAGTGGAGAAAAGTCCAACTAACTTTTTCATAGGCCTTCAACAGATCCATCTTGAGCAGGACCGAAGGAATTTTTGAGGTTTTAATTGAGTGCATCTTCTCTTGCGCCAAGGCCACTACTTCATGAATTTGGCATTTGAAGAGGAAGGAAAAATGTTCCTAGGAGATGATTTCACTTAGGATGGGTTTAATTCTATTAACAATAATTTTAGTGACAATTTTATAAACAACATTGGAAAAATAAATAGGAATGTAATCTTCGAAGGTGGTTTCCTCCTTCTTCTTGTGGATAAGGGACAAAAACGTGGAATTCATGGCTCCTAGGAAATTCCATCTTCATTTGGATTCTTAAACCACCTTTAGAAGGTCATATTTGACGAGCTCGTAGAACCCAATATAGAACTCAACCATGAAACCATCAGACCCATGGATTTTTCCTTTCTTCATAGAAAGATGGGTGGATTGTAATTATGATTCTGTGACTTCCTCCTCAAGAGCCAAGTTCATGTCATTAGTGAACACCTTTGGAAATAGTCTTAGCATGCTTAGCATCTCTTCAATAGGACATCTTGGGGACTCTTTGAATAGTGTGTTGAAATAATATCTACATGCCTCTGCCTTACCTCCAAAAGTCTTAACCATCTCACCATCCTGATTGGCCACATCCCAGATGGTGTCTAACTTTTTTTGAAAGTTAGCATACTTATGAAATAACTCTGTGTTGCTATCTCCCTCAACAAGCCAAATTTATCTACTCTTTAACCTCCACATAGACTCTTACTTGGCTAGTAAATCATGATTTTTTCCCATTATATAGACCATTTACTCAAAGGAATATCATCTTTCTTTGAGCTTCCAGACCATAGGAACTCGAAACATTTTTTCTAAATCTTGGTTAAAATTCCTTTCAACACTTTGGCAATAAAGGCCTAGTAGAAAGGGATGCTTTGCAGAATAGACTTGAGAAGAAACAACCTGCCTCTTCTTGATAACCCCTTGTTCACCTGAAGATATTACATGCTTCAACTTTCTTGTACATTCAAACCCAATCTTCAAAACTATAGGTGTTCGAATTAAGATGAAATCCTAAATACTTGAATCCTTCCTCTAAACTCTTCCTCGGGAAAGGAAGCACATTCTCTAACGAGTGAATCAAATTATCATACATGAAAGAGTAATGAATACAAGACTCTATCCAATTAATTTCCATGCCTATAAAACAACACAAGAGGTCCAGGATTCTTCTGATTCTTTGAAATTCCCAAAGAGACCCTGCGCCAAACATGAGGACATCATGAACAAAAATCAAGTGAGAGAGGAAATCAAAGGGAGATACTTTGAGACATTTCAGTTCTCCCCTTATTCTATCATTTCTTATTAGCTTGCTTATCCCTTTTTCCAATAGGAGGAAGATAATGGGAAACAATGGGAATCTTTGTCTAAGCCCCCACGAAGCACCGAACAAACTAGAAGGGGAATCGTTAATAAGGACAGTAAAGGAGGAAAATTGAATACATCTCGTTATCCAATTAACAAAGGCCAAGGTAATACCCACTTGGATCAAGACCAAGAGGAGAAAAGTCCAACTAACTTTTTCATAGGCCTTCAACAGATCCAGCTTGAGCAGGACCGAAGGAATTTTTGAGGTTTTAATTGAGTGCATCTTCTCTTGCGCCAAGGCCACTACTTCATGAATTTGACATTTGAAGAGGAAGGGAAAATGTTCCTCCAAGATGATTTCACTTAGGATGGGTTTAAGTCTATTAACGATAGTTTTAGTGACAATTTTATAAACAACATTTCAAAAAGAAATAGGAATTTAATCTTCGAAGGTGGTTTCCTGCTTCTTGGGGATAAGGGACAAAAACGTGGAATTCATGGCTCCTAGGAACTTCCCGCTTTGTTTGGATTCTTTAACCAACTTTAGAAGGTCATCTTTGAGGAGCTTGTAGAACCCAATATAGAACTCAACCATGAAACCATCATACCCATGGATTTTTCCTTTCTTCATAGAAAGATGGGTGGATTGTAATTATGATTTTGTGACTTCCTCTTCAAGAGCCAAGTTCATGTCATTAGTGAAAACCTTTGGAAATAATCTTAGCATGCTTAGAATATCTTCGATAGGACATTTTGGGGACTCTTTTAATAGTGTGTTGAAATAATATCTACCTGCCTCTTCCTTACCTCCAAAATTCTTAACCATCTCACCATCCCGATTGGACACATACCAGATGGTGTCTAACTTTTTTCAAAAGTTAGCATACTTATGAAATAACTTTGTGTTGTTGTCTCCTTCAACAAGCCAAATTTATCTACTCTTTAACCTCCACATAGCCTCTTACTTGGATAGTAAATCATGTTTTTTGTCCATTAGCACCTTCAAGGAGGAGGCCTCCTCTTTAGAGAATACTCTAGAGGTGTTTTCTTCGAATATAGTACTAATCTTGAGCTTTGTCTCCTTGACTGCAACTTGGGAACAAATTCTAAAAGAAGCATCCCATTTCTCTATGACTTCTTTAAATTTCTTCATATTTACGTGAAATTTTTGCATGAATGAAGAACCAACTTCACTGTGGAGGTTAGTCTAGATAAATTAGACCAACTTCCTATAGTTGTCTTCTTCCAACCATATATGGTTGAATTTCAAGTGATCTAGGGGCTTGCGTTGCTTGGGCTTCAATGGCATTAAAATTGGCAAGTGGTCTTAAAGGCCCCCTAAACCAACCCAAGACTTTAAGTTCCAGGGCCCTTCTACCAAAGATTTTGAAATAAAAAATCTATCCCCTCTACATCTTCCCTGCAATTCTGCCACGTTGGGACAATTTTCGTGGGTTTTAGATCCACCAAGTGAAAGACTTCAATGAGATGTGCAAAAACAAATTTTAAAGGGTCTCTGCGAGGGTGCACCCCCTAGACTTCATGAAGGGAGAGATTAAAATTGAGGTCACCCCCCAAGATGGTATTGGCTCTAGTCAAAGTCCCATAAGAGGCCAAACCTTCCTAGAAGGGTTTTTTTGTCAACATACAAACCATAAAGGTTGATGATTTTCAAAAAAGAATCATGATCCCAAGCTCGCGGCTTCATCAAAATACCAAAGTTCAGAAGCGAGGTAGAGATAGTCATTAAATTAGGGCTCCATGCCATCATAAGGCCCCCCGAGACTCTGTTCAAATCTAGAACACAAAATGACCAATCCTTAAGCCATGGTGGTAGGGCTTCCACAACCTTGGATCATACTTGCATTGTTTCTTGGAGTAAAATAATATTAGGAGAAAATTCTTTAACAAGCCTTTTGGGGGCTAGCAGCTTGATGGTCCCCCTAATCCCATGCACATTAAAGGACATACAAATCATGGGTTAGAATTGGAGTGTTAATTCCCTGCTCTAAGGGCTTGGACAATAATAGTGGCCTGCTTGCCACTTCTAATGTCGTTTTTTACATGAAGTTGCGCTAGCAATAAATGGGATTTTATGCCTGCCTGAGAATCGATAGAATCTTCTCCTAGGATAAAACGCCCTCAATGGCACCATCATCCTTGGGTTTTTGATGTGGTCGAAGGAGATATCCAGAAGAGCATGGGAGAGGAGCATGACTTTTTTTCTAGGAAATTATTGCAACTACATGTTGTCTCGAACTACCCACCTCTTTCCATGAACTCGAAATGAGTATGGGGAAGAAACAATTGGAGGAAGCTTCGGCAAGAGGGAGCGCACATTGTGATGAGAAAGCTTCAGACAACGGGGACACGAGATCAAGGCAAAAAGGGGCTTGTGAAGGGTTACTAGGAAACAAAGGGAAGGAGTTTGAGTACAGCCCAAAATATGGAGGAATATCTTTAACCAATGAAACGTTTTGTAAAGAGGAATTCTCAGAACATGCAGAGTACTTACCTGCATGATCTTCCAGAGAATTTGTAACAGAAGTGTGTGTAAACTATAAGAAAAAATGTTTACACCTTAAAGAAATTGATCTTCACCTTAAATAAATTGATCTTTGATCCTTTTTTCTTTTATTAGATTTAAAATTAAGGTGAACCTATAATAATTAATTTTATTACAATGATTCTATTTTTCCAACTTTTTATTAATTTATTCATATTACCATCTATTTTTTTCAATATGAAAAAATACTTATATTAGTGAATATAACAAAGTCTTTTACAAAAATATGACTGCTGGAACAAAATTTTAAATCCTTTTTACATCATAAAAAAAACTAGAGATATAAGTATTGTCCACAAAACAGTTCCTTCGTCATACACTGTAAACTATAAGTGCACATCACAAAATATATTTCTTATGTATTTACATGCCAAGTTCAAAAAGACAAAAAATAGGTTCTTCATCTTTGCTGCAATGGTATATTAACTGATTGGTAATATTTTGAATCTCTCTGTTTGTACTCATGTTCCCACTGCATAGTTTATCCCATCATCATCCAACAGCAATGATTTTTTTGAGAGCTGGTCAACTTCCTTGTTATATTCTCTATATATGTGTTGAGATTTTAGTTGTTGAAACTTCCCGCTCAACACTCAATTTTTTGTCATCCAAGGCTGAAGAGAAACCACCCCTAGTGTTAGTTACAGTGCCATGGTTCATCTTAAGGTTTAAATTACCCAATACTGGACATTTTAAAATAGTACCAGCCCCACAATTAGTACCCTTACATTGTGAGGCTCCGTGAAAGAACCCCACTGCCAGGTCCCAGTCTAATAAAGGAGGTCTATCAATCCTAACATTCTGGACAGAATGTGAGCTTTTGTTTTCTCCCAAGTCCTGTATAATTCTGTTGCAAACCATAACTAGAGAAGGAGGATGTTCTTCAAAGATAACCAGGTTCTTGTGCTTCCATATCTTCCAGCAGATATAACAAGGAATTTCTTTCCAGTATTCCATCTTCCTTATCCAATTTTGAAAAAACTCAATAATCTGTCCTCCTTCCTAGATACTATTTAGTTTTAAGTCCTTTAAGATTGAAAGCCAAATGTCTTTGGTGAAATTGCACTCAACAAAAAGGTGATTGAAATTTTCCTCATTATCCCCACATAGAACGCATCTGCTAGGCCCAATTATACCTTTTTTTGTCAAATTTTCCCAAGTGAGGATTTTCTATTTAAGCATTAACCAACATAATAATTTAACTTTTAGAGGTAACTTCCACTTCCAAAGTTTATTGTACCAAAAAAAATACCTTCCTCTGAATCCTCCATCAATTGTACTTCATAAGCTTGTTTGGAATCTACCTGTCCTCCTTTGGTATCCCACGACCACATTAATGTATCATTTTCAACATTTAATTCAAATCCAGACCCAACTAAACCTTTAACATACTTATTCCATTCCTCTTTTGTCCTCCTTCTAGACCAAGTGTCTCTGCCTTCTTCCATCCTATAATGCTTGAATCCTCCATATCAATTGTCCCTGCTTGTGCAAGAAATTCTATACCTTGTGCCTGCAAAAAACTAATAAGATTCCTTGAGAGTTTATAATATGATTGGGATCCAATCACTGGATCTACTCCTATTTCGATGTCCGTCCCATTTCCAAGATTCCATACCAGCTAACCAGTTATGATGAACAATAAAGATGTTAGAGCTCTCCAAAAGTTTGACATACCAGCCCAATTTTTCTTGCCTTCCTTGAACCAATCAAAAACAGTTTTCTTTTTTAAGTATTTTTTGTATGCCACTTCATGACAGAGACCAGGAACCATTAGGCACCTCCACAAAATTTTAGCATCCAAAGATTTTCCAAACGAGAAAATATTTTTTATACCCCACCCTCTTGACTTTTTTGGTTTTTCAATCCTTTTCCAGTTTATAAAGTGTATACCTTCTTTTACTTTTTTTCCAGTCCAGAGGAAACTAAACATCCTTCTTCTAATTTTATTTAGTAGAATGTTTTGTATCTTAGCCAAAGAAATCCAGTAAACAGGTATGATTTCTAGAACAGTTTTTACAAGTGTGACCCTTCCCCCTAAACTTAGACACCTATGACTCCAGATCGATATTCTTTTTTCAAAAAATCTCTCAAGCCAGTTCCAGTCTGCCCTTGTATAAAAGTTTGGTTTAATGAAGAACCCAAGGTACTTAAATCCAACATCTAGTGGTTTTACTTCAAAGCGCATAATCTCTTTCAGTACTGTAATCTCCTCAGCCAACCATCCTATTTCCAAAAATAAGGACTTTTGTGGACTGAAGGACATCCTTGTCGCCTTACAATAGATTAAGTACCTCCTTAAAAAATTTCCATTCTGCAATGGTTCCATTCCCAAATAATAATACATCGTCCACAAACAATAATTGTGTAATTCTTATCCCTTTTCCCACTAAAACACCTTCAATTTTATTTTCCAAAACTCGCTCCTGTATGGATCTACTCAAACCTTCTACAACAAGTAGAAATAGTAATGGAGATAACGAGCATCCTTGCCTCAATCCCCTTGAGATTTTAAAGAAACTCGAGGGACTACCATTTAATAAGACAAAACATTTGTAGTAGAAACACACCCCATAATCCAATCTGTAGCCTCTAAACTCAGACCCACATGTAGTAATACTAACCTTAGAAAACCCTAATCCACCCTGTCATAAGACTTTTACCTTGATACTATATAAGGCTCCATGTGCCACTCCTATGGCATATGTTATTTGTCTACCCTCCAAAAACCCAAATTGTTTCTTTGAAATACCTGTTGAAAGAGAGGCTTTTGTTTTGGTTGCTATAATTTTTGTAATAATCTTGTATGCCAAATTATAGAGTGAAATTGGTCTATATCCCTCAAAAGAATATGGCTTATCACTTTTAGGGATAAGGGCTAGAAAGGTAGCATTTAGTGCTCCAGAAACCCTACCTTTCTATCTAGACTCTTCAACCAACTCCAGAGGATCATTTCCCAAGAGATCAAAGAAAGTCGGGAAAAATTCTACAGTCCACCCATCCGACCCATGACTTTTTGAAGCAGTAAAACCTTTAAGAGTTGTCAAGATTTTATATAAGGTAACTGGATCAGCCATTCTAAGGCCTTCTTCATCTGAGAAAATCCTTGGATAATCCCTAATAATTGTCATTTGATTGGAGATAGTGAGGTTTTCCTAAGCCTTGAAGATATGTTGAAAATATCCAATGGCTTCCTTTTGTAGCCCCTGTTGACTTGTGACCACTAATCCATCCTCCTTAGTAATATCCCATATAACATTGGCCTATTTTCTAGAATTTGCATAAGCATGAAAAAACTTAGTATTCATGTCTTCTGAAGCAAGCCAGTTTATCTTGCTCTTTTGTCTCCAAGTTTCCTCCTCCTGGTTCAAGAGGAACGATTTCCTCTTTTCTTTTTCTAGTACCAATAGTTTGTCAACCTCCTTCTCAAAAATCCCTGGAAAGTCAGAATATAGAGTGTCTAAATCAATTTCTAATTGCACCAATTCCTCCTTCGCCAAGAGTTTTTTCTTTCTTTCCCTTCTAATCACCAAAGACTTAAGAAGTTTGAGTTTTTGAACCAGTGAGTCCATAGGATTTAAAATCTCTGTCCCCAACAACCCGTTCCAAGACGATCTCGCTAAGTTAACAAAATCTGGTTCCTCCTGCTAGACAGAATTGAATTTAAATGGATAACATAATTTTTTCTTTTCTTGTTCCAAATGTAGTATCACTGGAATATGATCGGAAATCTTAATATTTCTCATCCAAGATCTATATCTGAGTCATGATAGGGATAAATCCTCATTTATTATAAATTGATCCAATCTCTTAGCAATGTACTCCTTCCCACCTCTACCATTTCTCTAGGTAGGAAATAGTTTTAATGGCTCGACATCCACCAGACCTTCATCTTGTATCCATTGGCTAAAATATAGATGTAATGGATCAGATCTAGCATGGGGACTCCACACTTCTCTGTTTGAAGTGGTGAAATTTAAGTTGACTCCATAATAAGGTTGTGATCTTTGAGCAACCCATCCCTTTTAATCTCCTCCCAGAACTTCAATCTGTCACTATAAGGGCCATAGTAGTTTACTAGCTTCAACCTTTTATTTAAATCCTTTACCAAACCATCCAAGAGTATCCCTACAGGGGTCATAAAAGCAGAGAATTCAACACTTCTCGGATTCCAAGAAGATAGCATCCCGCCTGATATTCCTAAGGAATCCACCCCACAAAAGTTCCAAGTAGGAAGTAGTTTAACAAAAATATCTCTCGATTTGGATTCACTGACCATTGTTTCCTGGATAAGTAGAACATCCGGTTTAACAAGTGCTAAGAACCTTTTGAGGGACAAATACTTTGGAGTGCCCCCCACTAGCCTAACATTTAATGTTAATACAATAATTTTTTAACCCTCACCATGGCTTTCTGAGCTCTAAGCGCCCGTGTACCACCTACAACCATAAAACTTGTATTAACTTTAGTCTCCTTCTCTTTTCCTAGATTCCTAGCACTTCTAGTTTTGAGTGGGGAAAAATATTTTTCCAGTCCTCCAAAAATGACCCTTTCAAGATAGTAGCCTCTCCCACCAAACTGTATACAAAGACTTTTTTCAATTTCTCATCTAGCATGATCTTTTCTGTGGTCTTAGGAAAAAGTTCTCCTCTCGAGTAGATCGATAGAGGAGATTGGTTGAGTACTTCTTTATAAGTGGGAATAAAATTTATTAAGGAGTCATCTATCTCACTAAGAACAAACAGGTATGTCTATGTGTTAAAACTCAGAGAAACTAAGGTGTCCTCGGAAACCCTAAAGTTTTTTGGAACCAGTAAAATAGGGATAGAAATCCCATTCGAAAGTACAGTAGGTCCATATAGAATTAAAGAAGTTCGTTCCTCTAGGATCTCACTGTACTTAGCCCCAGGGTTCATCAAATTGTTTGATAGATAGACCACACTTCCATCTACCTCGCTAATCTCGAACTCCCTAGGCATGGAACTAATAGCACCAGTCATTCTTCCCAACCCCCCCGGGACTGGCAGAAGGTGTCCGCTCAAAAGAGTTAAATTTTCCTCTCCAGTCCCAAAGTTTAAAACATCCATCACTAAGGGAGGGCAATCCTCACTCGAGCGATTAGATGTCACTCCGGGACTAACAATACCCCCTTCCCCCAAAACCACTCTCGATGGAGCCACATGAAACATGTGCAAACCAGTAACCCCCCCTCCCGAAGAGGTATCACCAATCTCCCCTCTCGATACCATCCCTTCCAATACCCTTCCCAAAACCACCGAGGAAGAGCCAATCCCAATGCAAGCATCAAATACCTTGTTCTGTGTCCCCTCCCAGCAAGGCTCCCTAGTTCCCACAATGTTATTTACAGGAGAAGTTGTACACTTGGGCCCTAACAACAAATTAGAGACAGTCCCTGCTTGGGAGGACTCCAAACCAAAATCCCGCATCCAATTTAAGTCACTTATAGATAGAGAGGAAAAAAAATCAGGGTACAAGGTTTTTAACTTACCAATTACTGTGTCACTATCCAATGCCAAAGGGAGCAATGACTCTGTAATGTCTTCAATTTATGTATTCAGAGTAGTTTGATGCATCTCCACCTCCACAACATTATTCGAGTCAAAACAATAAGGTGGCATATACTTTCGAACCCCAGGACAATGATGTCTCAGGTGTCCTGTATCCTTGCAGGATGCACACCTAAACAGAACCCCAATGTAGTCCATCCTTTGCTGGTACACATAGCCATGCCAAACAATATCTAGCTCAGCGGGTAATCCCTGTTGCAAGTCAAATTCAACCAACAATCGCCCCACCCACCTGTCTTGTCCTGCTAGTAACTGTGGGTCAATGTGCAAAATTTTTCCAAGAGAGTCACCCGTTTCCTTGAAGGCCTCAAGGTTCCAGAAAGCTAGCGAACACCCAGGCAACAGTACCCATAAATGAAACAAGATAAAATGATCCTTCTCAAGATTAAAATAATGGGTCCAACGCTTCAGCATGAGGCTTCCATTTTTAACAACCCAAACTCCACTCAAAACCGTCTCAGCGTCCTTCAAAGATTTGAAAAGGAAACAATACCAACCTTTTGCCAGTATAAATACCTCAGGTGTGTATCCCTGCACTGGGCCCCAAAAGTCTTCAACCCAGCTTTGGATGTCTCTGGACGACATCGACCAATAGCTAAACTGGCCCACTAGCGCGGGAAAACGTAATGACTTCCCTCATCCCAATATCCCGTCCAAGTGTCAAAGTAGGCTTCTTTTTTTTAATCGTCCACGCCTTTAAACCACCAAGATTTTTTGCCTCCCCCATAGTTCTGTGTAAACCTAATCTAGAAGAGTCAATCGCCTCCGCACAGGGTCCTAAACTCCTTCATACTCCACCCTTAAACACTGAAGGTGTCTTCGACCCTCCCACCATAGTCTCCTCCCTACTACAACCACCCTCCGAAACTTGCAAAGAGAAAAAATTTGAAGACAGTAAAGTATTAGTTTTGTCCCGTGTGACCCCTCCTCCCCTAGGCTTCGGCGCCACCTCCGCTACCCTGTTTAAACCAGACCCACCAATAACTCTCTCCTCTGGACCTAAATCCGTTTTCCCTAGCACAACACCCTTGCATGCTAAAAACACCTTTGACCCTCCCACAACTGAATCCTCACTGCAGAAACCTCCCGCCAAAGCCCGCAGTGTGGAGGAAGCCAAATGTTTTGTCTCAAGTGTTAGAGCGCATGTATCCTAACCACCATCCTCTTCCCGAGAAAATAGATCATTGATGATCCCGATGGACCTTGTGTCCTGAGATCCTCCTTCCAGCCACCACCTGTACCAAAAGTGGTATGAGAACTTAAATCTGGCTCATGTGTATTTACTTGCGGGTCAGACTGTTTTAAAATCTGACGGTATGCTCTTAGCTCTTCCTTATACACCTCATCATATTTGTGGAGACTCACCTAGCTCCACCAATAGTCATTGTCTAGGCCAGATCCAGAGTCCACCTTGTTTGTCTCCATTGGTAACGAGTGCCTATTCAGTGAACCACAACGTTAAAGAAGTACTACCCTAGACTGACCACGTACCCGCTTGTCATCTATCAAGGCCCTCTCCTCCTGAGACCACTGAGGTCCCATCGACTCGCCTCTGCAGGCCTCGATAATAATTTCCTGGTTCGCTATCCCATAACATATCAAGTTCATTAAATACAAACAATAAAGAAAATTATCAATAAATTTTCCCTAAAAGTGATATTTTAGAGCATTATCATCATTATTTTTTTAATTTTAAAATATATTATATTAATACATATAAAAAAGGGCGTTATGATTTAATATTAAATTATATCGAAATAAATGTAAATCTATTTCGTAATTATATTTATAATATAATAACATATATTTAATTCTATTATATTAATGATCATAAAGATGAAAATGCATTTATAATTGATAATGAATGTTAATAAATTTATATTATCTTGATGATCTCCATTGGAGATGGACATACTACCACATAATCTTTGTTTAAAGATAATCTCGAGGCGTCTAAAAAATGGCGCAAGTTTATTCAAGTTACAAGAAATCGTGGAGGTTTGCCAATAAGTGTTGAGTCTATCAAACCTATAATTTTCATCACGGTATTGCAGACTCTATGACCTTTAATTTTCATTCATTAGTTTTTTCTGTTAGCCCATAAATGAGTTAATAAGTGGACAATAAATGAGTTACTGTACAATTGAACTATTTAATTTTTAAAGGTGAAATACTATTTAATTTATTGCCTTTTTTTTTTAATTTTTACATGCTTCTGGTATAAGCAAGATTAAATTTATTTTATTTTGTATCACCACCATAATTACCAAAATTAAACTAAATTTCCGTTAGACAGCCTCTCCTGCGGCCCGCCTCTTGTTTTTTTGTTCTGTCTTTCAATTGCGTCGTTCAATCTGCTCCCCCCCGGTTACCAAGTTCGGAAGTTATTTATTTGGTGAGAATTGGGAACTTCTCTGGTTTTAGCATTGAGTTCGCACATATTTACTATGTATGCCAGAGGAAAAGAGAAGGCCATCAACATTGATCTTGGAACCACATACAACTGCGTAGCAGTATGGCAACAAGATAGAGTTGAAATTATTGTGAATGATCAAGGGAACAGAACCACTCCTTCTGTCGTTGCTTTTACACCTTCTGAGAGACTCGTTGGAGATGGTGCAAAGCATCAGATTGCTACTAATCCCCACAACACCGTGTTCGATGTTAAGAGACTCATTAGAAGGAGATTCACCAATGCCTATGTGCAAAAAGACAAGAAACTATGGCCCTTCACTGGAGTCTCCGGAGACAATGACAAACCAGTAATCCAAGTGGATTACAAAGGCCAGAGGAAGGAGTTTGCGGCCGAGGAGATATCTTCTATGGTCGTATTGAATATGAAGATGATAGCGGAAGCATATCTCACATCTGATGTCAAGAATGCGGTTGTCACAGTGACCACCTATTTTAGTGATTCTCAGTGGAAGGCCACTAAAGATGTCGCTATCATTGCGGGTCTTAATGTCATGAAAATTATTAATGAACCCACAACTGCAGCTACAACTTACGGGTTTTCTACAGAATACATTGAAAAGAAAACAATCCTGATTTTTTACCTGGGTGGAGGTACCTTCGACGTCTCCATTTTTACTGTTGAGAGTGGTAAATTTGAGGTCAAGGCTGTTGGAGGGGATATGCATTTGGGCGGGGAATATTTTGACAATAGGATGCTCAATTACTGTGTCCAACAATTCAAGAGAAGAAAAAAAAAAAAATTGACCACAAGTGCAAAAGCCCTTCGGAGACTCTGCTCAGAATGCGAGAGAGCAAAAGGAACTCTGTCTTCTGTTGTGGATACTGTGATTGATATCGAATCTCTCTACGAAGGAATAGATTTGCATATAAATATTAGTAGAGCCAAGGTTGAGTCTTAATCATTTCAGGGAAAAAACAAACTAAAAATAGGTAAAACAAAATTGTTGTAAACAATGCATTACAGCTTGCACACCCTAATTTTTCTTCTATGGATATTAAACAATTCATTTCCCAAAGGCTTCGTAAATGCAAATTGTTCTTCAGACCTGCAGAAAAAAACAAAAATTTCTTTGCCATTTATCAGTTCACGAATGAAATGATACCTTGTATCAATGTGCTTACTCTGTTTGTGAAAGACATGATTCTTTGACAGCGCAATGGCAGATTTATTGTCAAAGAAAATTTGAGTTGCATGTTTTTGGTCATGCAATAGTTCATTAAAGACCCTTCTCATCCATACAACTTGACATGTAGCTGCTCCATGTCCATGCCACTGCTCCAGATCCAACACTGAAAATATACCCAGATGTGTTTTTCCTATCATCAATGGAGCCTGCAAAATCACTATCAGTATATCCGATCAGCTCAAAGTTTAAGCTTGATGTGTATCAGATACCAAAATTAGTTGTTCCAACAACATATCTCAGGATCCTCTTTCCTGCTTGCCAATGAGTACTCTTCGGAGTCTCCATGAATCTGGAAATCAAACTCACAGCAAACATAATGTCAGGTCTGGTTGTTGTTAAGTACATAAGGCTTCCAACCAGCCTCTTATACAGGGTTGGAATAACATATGATCCTTCATCATACTTTCTTAGTTTAATATCAGTTGCCATTGGTGTTGCAGTTGGCTTGCAATTCAACATTCTAAACCTTTTCAGCACTTCATTTGCATAGTTAGTTTGACAAATGAAAATTCCATCATCAGATTGATCCACTTCAATTCCAAGAAAAAATTTCATCAAACCTAAATCAATCATCTCAAACTCTGTTTTCATAGCATTTTTAAAGTCTTCTACAGATAGATCTCCAGTAAAAATCAGGTCATCAAGATACAAACAAACAATCAAAATTTTACCATTATGGTTTACCTTTGTATACAGATTTGGTTCACTTGGACTTCTGCTGAATCCAACAATGATCATGTATTCATCAATCCTGCTATACCAAACTCTGGATGCCTTCTTCAATCCATACAAGGCTTTCCTCAACTTATAAACTTTATCTCTGTGCTTATCAATCTCATAACCTAGAGGTTGTCTTACATAAACCTCTTCTTCCAAATATCCATTCAAGAATGCAGACTTGACGTCCATCTGATGCATGATCCATCTATTCTGAGCTACAATAGCTAAGACCATCCTCACTATGTCAATCCTTGCTACAGGAGTAAAGGTTTCATTGTAATCAATATTGGGTTGCTGACTAAACCCCTGAGCTACAAGTCTTGCCTTGTACTTTTCAACTTTACCTTATGCATTCAGCTTAGTCTTATAAACCCACTTAACACCAATATTGTTCTTATCTTTAGGTAAATCTACAAGATCCCAAGTGTTATTTCTTTCAATGGAATCAGTCTCCTCATCCATTGCTTTTATCCAGACATCCTCTTTAGCAGCTTCATCATAACTTACAGGATCATAAGTTATAAATGCAAAATTTGAAATCTGATCTACTTCTTCATTCTGATCATACAATTCTCTTCTGTTTCTAGTCTTCTGTCATTTAAGTTTGTCTCTTAATGAAGATAAAGTGGGATTTGATTCACTACTTACCTGTGAATCTGATTGATGTCCACCATGTCTAGATGGCTCACCACGCTCATGAGTTCTTGGCGTTCTAAATTGAGATGGGTTGAAATCTGGTGCTAGCCTTGTTGGACTTCTTGCTGCGGGTGTATGTGCATGTGGAACCATCTGTCCATATTATTTGGCCTACTCATCTTCATCATCATCTTCACGGGGTAACACAGCTCCCTCTGAAATTGATTTGTCAATACTTTCATCCCAGGCTTCATCTTCTTTAAACTGAACATCTTTGTTGATTACATATTTCTGGGTAATGGGATTGTAGAGTTTATATGCCCTAGACACTTCACTGTATCCAACAAAAATACATCTCTCACTTATGTCATCCAACTTCCTCCTCATTTCTGCAGGTACATGTGCAAATGCAACACATCCAAAAATTCTAAAATGAGAAACATTACAAGGCTTACTATCCTACGCTTCCTGAGGTATATGATCCCTCACGGTCTTGGTCAGACTTCTATTCAAGATAACAATAGAGCAAAGAACCGCATCTCCCCAATATTCATTTGAAATATGCTTCTCTTTCAACATGCTTCGAGCCATATCCATGATGGTCTGATTCTTCCTTTCAGCCACTCCATTCTGTTGTGGAGAATATCGAGCAGTAAACTGCCTTTTAATTCCATGAAGACCACAAAATTCAATGAATTCATTCAATTTATACTCACCTCCTCTATCAGACCCGAGGATCTTAATGGTTCGACCACTCTCATTTTCAACCATAGACTTAAATTTCTTAAAAACATCAAAGGCTTCATAATTCTGTTTCAACAAATACAACCAAGTCTTCCTATTGAAATCATCAATGAAATTCATAAAATAAACACAACCAGTTAAACAAGATTTTTGCATAGGTCCACATAAATCTGTGTGGACAATTTCCAAAGGAGCTTTTGCTTTGTAGGAAACACCTGAAACAAATTTCTCTCTGTGATATTTTCCAAGTATGCAGCTCTCATAAGAGCTTGCAGGTTGCTGAATACAAGATAACCCTTTCACCATCTGTTTCTTCTGTAACAAATCTAAGCCACCAAAATGTAAATGACCATATCTCAAATGCCATAACCAAGATTCATCTAAACTTCCATCTTTATAAGCATTTAAAGAACCACTCAAATCATTTCGCATAACAAGTGGAAACATTCTATTCTTGGTCATCTCTACTCTTGCAATCAACTGTTTGTTGGGTAATTTATCATAGATAGTACATACCTTGTTGTTGAAGAACACTCTGTACTTTTTCTCCAACAACTGTCTAACACTGATAAGATTGCATTTTAAACCAAGCACAAAGTAAACATCATCAATATTTCTTCTCTGATTGTTCTTAGTGTAAATTGGAACTATACCTTTACCATTGACTGTAACCTTACAATCATTTCCTAGTTTGACTTCAGACTAAATACTAGTATCAATGGAAGAAAATAAGTCTTTACTACCAGTCATGTGGTTACTGCAACCACTATCCAAAAACCAAATATCATTTGCACATTCTTGAGTGACGTTACAGGTCAAAAGCACAGGATTTTGATGATCCTTGGACTCATTTATAATATGTGCAGAATGCTTTCTAGCATCTGTCTGTTTCTTCCAACATTTGTTAGCAAAATGCCCAAACTTCTTACAATAATAACATTGCACTTTAGTTTTATCATACCTCTGATTTTCTTGCTGCCAGGGTTTGTTGCTGCTCCCTCTTAAATTAGGAGGATTCTGTTGGGACTTCTGCTCAGAATCTGATTCAGCTCTATTGTCCCTTGGGTCAGAAAATCGACCTCCTCTCCCACGATTATAAGACCTTCCTCTACCTCTGCCTCTAGTAACATGCAGTTGGGATTTGAAAACATGCTCCATGGATCCTTCTTCATATCTAGATATCCTAGATTCATGAGCAACAAGAGAACCAGTTAATTCATCAATTTGCATTAGACTTAAATCCTTCAATTCCTCTATGGGAACAACAACAGGCTCAAAATTCTTGGGCAAACTTCTCAGCACTTTCTCAATAACTCTTTTATTTTCAATATCATCTCCATACTACCTGAGCTGGTTCACAACACTCATCACTTGAGTCATGAAAGTATCAACACTTTCATTCTCCTTCATCTTCAGATTTTCGAAGTCCCTTCTCAAGTTCTGCAACTTGACTGTCTTCACCTTGGACAGACCTTGATAACTGGTTTCAAGAATGTCCCAATCCATCTTCGAAGATCCAGCACTAAAAATCTTCGTAAAAATGAATTCATTTAATCCTTCCTCGATTAATCCAAGAGCTTTATTATCCTTCTTCCTGTGTTCCTTCAGCAAAACACAGTCAGCATTAGACAAAGCCAATTCTGTTGCAGCGTCAACTGGCTCGGGATAGCCATCAATAACATAAGTCCACAAATACTGAGAATGCAAAATCGTCCTCATCCGAATGTATCAGGAATCATATGACTTCTCGCTCAGAACAAGAACCTGAATCTAAGAAGAACTACTACCAAACGCAGCCATTTATAAAAATTGACAAAAATTAAATAAACCTTCACGCAAAAAAATATGAGAATAAAATTTTGGCACTAACAGGAATAATCTGCAATGAATTAAGCAATTTCCGGATAGACTGTTTTCTCTGATACCAAATGTGAAAAACAAAAACGGAGATCAATCGACATTCGGGTTTCGGCAATTACAAACACCGAACTCATAACACACGTTGATTGTCGAAATCGCGAAATGTGATTAAACTGTGGGGCCAGGTAGAGTGGAGTTAGGGGTTCGAGGTTTGCTAACACCCGACGCACAAAAACAAAATGACATGATGACTGTCGAATCGCGAAATGCAAATAGGGTGTGGGCCCAACAATTTCGAGTTTTAGCATTTGGTAAAGCAAAGGAACTCCACGCACATTTAACAAGTGAAATTCGAAATGCGAAATAACAGATTAAAATGATTTTCCAAATCATATACGCTCCAACAACTAATTTTGGGATAAATGTAAAACTGGATTCCCAATCGGTAAAAACAAGAAATTACTGCGTTTGTTCAAAAACGAATTTTTATCAAGAGATAAAATGAATTTACAAACTCAGTAAAATATAAACAACAGAGCTCCGAATACAAAGTAACCAATTTGATTCAAAAATGTTTTCAAGATATCTCTTTCTATATCAGTCTCATGCTCTATTTAGATTACAATACGATTCAAGTATTTATAGGAACAAAACTTTCCCCTTCGACCTTAGAAAAAAATTAAATCAGGGCGGTGATGGTATTTGGTGGCCTGCAAAGACTAAGGTTGCCACCGCTTGGGCTGACAGTGAACCCTCACATCTTGAAAGGTCAAAACGACCACCAATACACCGTCATAAGGCAGTGAAATGATTGCAAACCAACATTGAGGAGCTCAACGCTGATTTGTTTAAAATCTGCATGCAAATCGTTGAGCAATGTCTAGAAGACACCAAGATGAGAAAATAGCGAATTGACGAAGTTGTCTTGGTTGGAGGCTCCACCCGCATTCCAAAGGTGAAGGAACTCCTCCGAGAATTCTTCAATGGAAAGCAACTTTGCAAAAGTATAAATCCCAATGAAGTTGTTGCATAGGGTGTTGCACTTCAGGCGATAGCCTTGAACAATGAAGGCATCCAACTAGCTCTTCTGGATGTCACGCCTTTGAGTATTAGAATATAAGAAGAAGAGTACAAAACGAGTACATGAAGAAGTTTTGAAGAAGTATTCTAGAAAGGGAAATAGCTGAGCTAAATAGGCTCAAGCAAATCAAGAATAGAAAGTACAACTGGCAGTGTACAGTCAGCCTGTTGAGGTTACATTATATTTAACACTCCCTCTTAAACTCAACAATTACAAACATCAGCACTGATTATGCCTAAGTGCTGTCTCTGAAAATCAAAAACCGATTTTCCTAGTGGCTTTGTAAAGATATCAGCAAGCTGATCTCTAGAACCACAGAATTGAAGTGCAATTTCACCATTATTGATTAGCTCGCATATGAAATGAAACCGAGTGTCAATGTGTTTTCTTTTCTTGTGAAACACATGATTTTTAGATAAAGCAATTGCTAAAGTATTGTCACAGAAAATAGGAGTTGGATCATTTTCTATATGTGACATATCTTTCAAAAATATTCTCAGCCACACAGCTTGACATGAAGCTGAGGTAGCAACAACATACTCTGCCTCTGTAGAAGATATTAATACAATTGACTACTTCTTTGATGCCCTTGAGATCAAGTTCGTGCCCAGTTGAAAAACATGTCCAGATGTGTTTTTCCTGTCATCTAGGCTACCTGCAAAATCACTGTTTGTGTAACGAGAAAGTTGATTATTATCAGACTTAGTGTACCATAAGCCAAAATTTAGTGTTCCTGCTACATATCTCAAAATTTGTTTTTCCATTTTCCAGTGAGAATCTTTGGGGGATTCCATGAATCTGGAAACAAGGTTGGCTGCATACATAATGTCAGGCCTAGTTGTTGTTAGATACAACAAACTGCCTACTAAAATTTTGTACAGGGTAGAGTCCACTGTAGAACCTTCATCATTCTTGTTCAATTTTGTGCCTAGTGGTATGGGGGTTTCTGCTGGATTGCATTCTTCCATGCAAAATCTTTTGAGGATGTCTGTTGCATACTTTTGCTGACAGAAAAAAATGCCTTTGGTTGATTGATGAACCTCAATCCCTAAAAAATATTTCATTATGCCAAGATTTGTCATCTCAAACTCAGATTGCATGGCATGTTTAAAATCTGTTAACTCAAGATTTCCAGTATAGATCATGTCATCAACATATAAATGTACAATCAAAATTTTAACATGCTGATCTATTTTGGTGTAAAGAGTTGGCTCATTTTGGCTTCTGCTGAAACCACTTTTGATCAGATAAGTGTCAATTCTGTTGTACCAAGCTCTTGGAGCTTGCTTTAAGCCATACAAGGCTTTCTTCAACCAATATACTTTGGTTGACTGCTCTTGGACTT
Organism: Picea glauca; assembly: GCA_000966675.3. Taxonomy (NCBI): domain Eukaryota; kingdom Viridiplantae; phylum Streptophyta; class Pinopsida; order Pinales; family Pinaceae; genus Picea; species Picea glauca. The sequence continues at coordinate 134,389 of JZKD02S1255140.1, forward strand.
CAAATCCAGGTGGTTGATCAACATACACCTCTTCTTCTAAGAAACCATTCAGGAATGCTGACTTGACATCCATTTGGTATACTTGCCATTTGTGTTGCGCTGCTATGGCCAATAGAGTCCTTACAGTGTCTAATCTTGCTACTGGAGCAAATGTTTCACCATAATCAGTACATGGTTGTTGTGAAAATCCTTTGGCAACAAGTCTTGCTTTGTGTTTTTCAATCTACCATTTTTCATTGAGTTTAGTTTTGTAAACCCATTTGACACCAATACTTTTCTTGTGACTTGGAAAATCAACAAGATCCCATGTTTTATTTTTCTCAATGGAGTCAATTTCTTGGTTCATGGCTTGAATGCAATGTGGCTCCTTAGTTGCTTCCTTAAAATATGTAGGTTGACATGACATTAAAGCAAAAAGGTTGTGTTATTCAAAGTCATCCAATCGCTGATGGATTTCTCTCAAACTTTGAGTTCTCTGATTTTGTGCTTCGGAGAATGAGTCTCTACTTGAAGTTGAGTTATCCTGAGAGTTTTCAGGTTGTCTTTGTACCTGCAATCTTGGAAGGATAGTTTGAGGTACTTGTTGTCCTGAATTTTCTACATTTTCAGAACTTGGCAGCAATGGATTTTGACTGTCCATTTGTTGATTTTCTGAATCATTCCAGAATTGATTTTCCAGAAATTTTACATCTCTGCTGAGAATTAGTTTCTTGGTGATTGGATTGTAAAGACTGTAAGCTTTAGATGTTTCACTATATCCAATGAAAATACATTTCTCACTTCTGTCATCAAGTTTCTTCCTTAATTCAGAAGGTATGTGAGCGTATGCTATGCATCTGAATGTCCTTAGATGCGCAACATTGATCTTTGTCCCACTCCACGCCTCTTGGGGGACTTTTAGCTTTAGTTTGGTGGTTGGAGATATATTCAAGAGATAAACTAAGCATGCTACTGCTTCAGCCCAAAAAATATTTGACAAACTTTTCTCTTTGAGTAAGCTTCTTGCCATGTTCATTATGGTCTGATTTTTCCTTTCAGCCACTCCATTCTGTTGTGGAGTATACCTGACTGTTGTTTGCACAATGATGCCTTTTGATTTGCAGAAATTTGCAAATTCTTTGGAGTTGTATTCTCCTCCTCCATCTGACCTGAGTGCTTTGATATATTTGTCACTCTGTTTTTCAGCTTCTGCCTTGAATTCTTTGAATTTTGCAAAAGTTTCAGACTTGTGTCTGAGAAAATAGATCCATATTTTTCTGCTGAAATCATCAATAAACGTTAGAAAATAAAAGATACCACCTATGGACTCTGTTTTCATTGGTCCACATAGATCAGTGTGTACTAGTTCAAGATGTTGTTTGGCTTGATTTGATGACTGTGGAAAACTAGTTCTCTTATGTTTTCCAAGTATGCATGACTCACATGGGGGAATTTGTTCTTTAAAGATAGGAAGACCTTTGACCATGGAGTTATTCTAAAGAAGAATTAGACTCTGAAAGGGTAGATGTCCAAATCTTGTATGCCAAACAATAGTTTCATTCAGGGTTGATGCACTTTGTGCATATGGTTGAATCAAATTTGCAGTTCTGAGTGTAAGGGGAAACATTCTATTCGGAGTCATATGGATTTCATAAATTAATTTTCTGCTGGGTTTTTTGTCGTATACTTTGCAAGATGCTCCCTCAAAAAGTACCTTATAGCCATGTTCAATGAGCTGTCCTACACTTAGCAAATTATGTTTCAGATCTGGAACGTGATAGACATTGTTTATGTCTTTCTTCACATTCTGTTTAGTAATAATAGGAACAGTTCCTTTGCCTTGAACTTTGACTAAGGAATCATTTCCAAGTGTAATATCAGATGAGATTGAAGAATCAATGCATGAAAGTAAATCTTTGTTACCTTTCATGCGATTGCTGCATCCACTGTCCAGCAACCAGGGATCTTTAGGTTGTTGTTCAGTCTTGTGGCACGAAAGAAACATACCTCCTGAGGTTTCTCCCGTATGATTTGACACATGTGCTCTGCCTGAGAGCTGATCTGCTTGCTTCTTCCTGCATTCAGATTCATAGTGCCCATAATTTTTGCAGTAATAGCATTGTATGCTTGATTTCTCATTGGATCTTCTCCCTCTGCCTCTTTGAGGCTGAAAACTCTAATTTTGGTGTTGTTGTCTTTGACCTTGGAAATTTTGATTTGGATTATGTTGTTGTTTGTTGCCTCCACTGGAATGAGGATTTCGTTGACTGCTCTCTCTTCCTTGGTGATCTCTGTCGCGCCCTCTGCCTCTCCCTCTGTTGAAGGAGAATTGTGTTTTGAAAGCGTTGAAGATTGATTCATCAGTTAGATGCAGTCTGGTCTCATGTGTCACCAAAGAACCAATTAGTTCATATGTTGAAAAACTGGACAGATCCTTGGATTCAAAGATGGCTGTAACAACCATTTCAAATTTATTTGGTAGACTTCTGGGGATTTTCTCAACAATGCGTTGAACAGTGATGATTTCACCAGTCAATCTAATCTGGTTCACGATTCCCATGACTCTGGTCATGAACTGATCCACAGTTTCAGACTCTGTCATTCTTAAAGTCTCAAATTGTGTCCTCAAGGTCTGCAGTTTAACTGTTTTGACCCTGTCATTGCCTTGGTAGGCTGATTTAAGGATGTCCCAAGCCTGTTTTGAAGTACTAGCGCCTGTGATTTTTGAGAAAATCGAATCATCCACAGAATTTTGAATCTAGAATTTAGCTTTGTTTTCTCTGTTTCTCTGAGTTGCCTGAGCAATTTTCTGTGAGTTTGTCTTGGCGGACAGGTCTGCTGGATCTGGTTCCACATATCCATGATCCACTGGATCCCAGCACTCTTGTTCTTGCAAGAAGGATCTCATCTGAAGAGACCAGAACTCGGACCCTGAGTTGGTCCTAAATTGCTAGACAACACCATATTTCTTTATTTTTTTTTGCAAAAAACAGAAGGAAATTTCGTATTTACCTGTCTCTTTCGCTGAAACCAGGTCTGCTGCTTTCTTGCAGTGATTTCGGAACTCTGTTAGACGAGACCTTTGAACTCTCCAACTTTTGATTGCTGAGACGCTGATTGTCGATTGCCGAAGAGAGATTATCGGCCTTGAATTGGCCCTTAGTCTCTGTTCAATGTGACCACGTGCCTAAAAGTTAAAGCGTTGCTGGTTTTTCCGGTTCTTTGTCTTTCAATTTTCCGAAATGCGAAATATGATGGAAAGGCCCTTCTCGAAAGCCTTTTCGGGATTTCGCGAATTGGGACTTCGTGATGCGAAGTGGCCCGATCCTTTGTCTACGGGATCCCTGATATGCCGAAACACCGATGCCGAAATACCAAAATATCTCGACTCTTATTTCCAGACTTTTCGGAGTAACGCAATTCGAGATTTCGTGTTTTTCGATGTCGAGAGTCCTCGACTCTTCGTCCTACCGATTCCTGAAATGTCGAGTTCCGATATCCTCCTTCCATGCTTTCGGGACTTCAAATGCCGAAATGCCGAATTTTGCCTTTGGACAATCAACGGTCCAGATTCTCTGATGATCTGATGGTCCAGATCCTTTTGGGATTTCGCGAATCGGTATTTCGCGACTCTTGATTTCTCATCATGTTGTGCTCCAAAAATGCGAACTCTGAAATGCCGATGGCCCTTTCCTTTCAGGACTTTCCCCAAAGGCCTAGATTGTTGCCACGCGTCCCCTCAAGATGGACGGTCCTCATCGTTTCGCGACTTGCAACCCCCTGCGACACAAAACCTCTGTCAACTTGAAACCCCAGTAGCCGAAATGCCGACGGTTTCCTCAATCTTCGCCACGTGTCCGAATGAATGGACGGTTGTGATCTTTTCGGGATTTCGGGACTTTCGCTGTGGAGTTTCGCGACCTTCGTCAACAAGACCTCCGATATCTCGAACTCTGAAATGCCGAAATGATGGGACCTGGATCTGCTGCCACCTGTCCTCTGAAATGGACGGCTCACAATCCTCTCTGGATTTCGCGTATCGAAAGTTTGGAGTGCAGTCTCCTTTGCTCGTCCAACTCCCGATCCCTGATTTTGCGATAGGATCAGATCGACGACTCACGATCTTTCTCAATCCAACGGTCCAGAATAACTCGTGATTTCGCGATTCACGAATTCTCACGACAGTCTTCTGACCTTTACACATTGGGAGTCAGCGAAATGCCAAGATCTTGTCACATGTCTCTTGATGGACGGTCCAGATGATTTCGTGACTTCGTAGGTAAAAATTTCTCTTATGCGCTGCAGAGGACTAAACCTCGTGTACTTTCACGTGGATCCAATGGTTGTTGGTCCTTTGCGCAAGATCTAATGGCTGAAGCCTTTCGCCTTTTCCGCGCTCTCCTCGTCCCTTCTGAACTGGATTTTCGCCTCGAATCTGTTCGCAGGTCGGATCTTACGGCTGCGTCGGCTATGCTTTGCTCCTTTGACGCGATCTTTGCTGCATTTGAAAGAATCTTCTCCTGCGGAAGAAAAATTCGTGATTCTTTCAAAGATTTGAAAGAATTACACGAATTCTTTGAAGCTTGGTGTTGTCTGCTGCAATCTTTGACGGATTTGAGAGAATTCCCATAAATCTTTAAACGATTCTGCCTTCTGTAGTTATCTTTAACGAATTTGAACGAATTCTTCGAGTTCTTCAAATGTTCCTTCATCCTGCAGCTCTTCTTCGTGAATCTTTTACGAATTTAAAAATTGTTCACGAATCTTTAAAGTTTCTTCTTCTGCAGTCTTTTCGTCCTCGATCTTTCGAGCGTATTACGCTCCGCTTCCTCTGCAAGCTTCCTACGCTAATCTTTTGAGAGTCTTACGGACAGCTCTCCAAGCCTTGTGAAAAGTCTGTGTCACGTGCTCTCAAGATCCGTGTAAGCTCTGCGCTGTTTGAAGATCTTGTTGCTCTCCAGCCTATGTGAAGAGGCTTGCCACTGAAGCTCTAATACCATGATAAATTGTAAAGCAATAAATGCAGAGAGAAAGAATAGAACAGAAAACAGTATATTAGAATATAAGAAGAAGAGTACAAAACAAGTACATGAAGATGTTCTGAAGAAGTATTCTAGAAAAGAAAATAGCTGAGCTAAATAGGCTCAAGCAAATCAAGAATAGAAAGTACAGCTGGCCAGGACAACTAACAGTACAGCCTGTTGAGATTACATTATATTTAACAAAACTCACATGGGTGTCATGTATGTAGTTGTTCCTAGAAATACTCCCATTCCCATTAAAAGAGAGCATTCTTTCACTACAAGCTTTGACAATCAGTTAAATGTACGTTTTAGAGTGTATGAAGGTGAGAGAATAATGACCGCAGACAACAATTTACTGGGTGAATTTTTCTTGCGTGGAATTGGAATTCAGGCATCCCGGCGTGGAGTTCCAAAGCTTAAAGCGGTGTTTGAAGTGGATGTGGATGGAATTCTCAAGGTGTCAGCCCTGGACGATGGAAGCGGGGTAAATAATCACATTGTAATTACAAACGATGGTGGTCGGTTAAGAAAAGACGATATAGAGAGAATGGTGTCAGATGCAAAGAGATTCCAACGGGATGATAAAGAGGCGAAGAAGAAGCATATTGCCAAGAACAATTTATAGAATTATATATATAACATGAGAACAAGAGTGCAAGAGGGCAAAGCCAAGCGAACGATGGACATCAAACTGTCAGAAGACATCGACCAGATGCTGAACAGTGTAGAGGAATGGTTGGATAAAAACAAGTTTGCGCAGGTTGACGATTTGGAAGACAAATGGGAAGAATTGGACGAGAAATGCCGGCCATTGACATTTTGGAGGACGAGCGGTAATTGTTATATAATAAGCGTAAGACTAGCACAGCCACAGTGCTAGTCATGATAATTGTGGCTGATGAACGTAGAAAGGCATATTTAATTTATAAATCTTAATTTTATCATAAATTTTAATTAGAGTTTGTATATAAAATATGTTATCCAGTTCATTGTGATTGTGTTAATAGAGATAATAAATGAATTTATTATTATTGAATAATTGATGTTTTAAAAGTGATTGATATAAACTGATTATATCAAACCATTTTTATAAAATGGTTGTTGCTAGTTTTATATAATGTGAAATAAGATAATTCATTTAAAACTACTATTTCAATAACTTTTTAAAAAACATTAACATATTTTGTTATCATCTTTCTTAAATAATAAAAATATATTTGAATAAAAAATCAATGAATACTTACAAATCCATGAATGGAATCCTAAAAGATTCATAAGGACAAGATACTTATTAAAAAGTCAACTGATTCTTATAAATCTATGAATCAAGTCAATGGATTCTTATAACTCTATGAATGAAATCTTGAAAGATTTCCAGGATGCCTGGACTGTTCTTTTCTGTGTTTTATAAAAATTAAATTGTTATGTAAGGAGGAAGAAATTGGGAGGTCCAAGTATTTAAATTAGGTCGTGCTTATATATTTAACAAAATCATGCTATGTATATGCATGACTTCAAACCTAGAAATGATATACAGGATTTTGCAGCATTTACTTAATGGATCATGTGCAGTTGGATGTCAAGCACGGCTCCAGAGATAATGTAACCCATGTGCGAGTATCGTCCATGTTACGGTGGGTGTGTGGGTACTATTATTTTCAACAAACACGTCGCATATAAGAGAATTGGTCTTAATTTCAAATCGAGTTCAGACTTATAAAAAATGTTTGGAGATAAAATACAGAAGTGTAAAATCTCTACTCACTGTAAAGAATTTGATTCCTGGATTAAACTGCAAGCGATGTCATTCTGGATGTACTGATTTCACTGATTGTTTAATAAAACTCTCTTTATATATTATTATAATTTAATTTAATACAGCAGTTGTTTAACTATTTTATCAAAAAAAAATTAGTAAAAATTTGGCTATATAAATTTGTACTAAATCTTCGACACAGAGCGCACATAAACAATACTAGAGAAATTACCCCATACACGTCCAAGGTATGGACTACCTATGTAATATCAATGACCAAGCTTTAGGATCAAGAGCCTACTCCAACACATAGCGCACATACACAACACGAGAGAAATTACCCCATGCGCACCCAAGGTATGGACGACCTGTGTAATATCAAAGCATTGTGCAGGAACGAATATTAAACGTATGTGGACAGGTGAATATTAAACCTTTGTGGGTAGCTCTTGCCTGCTCCCAACATGAAACTTGTGCACAGTGTTTCTTAATGATATAAACTTGAATAGATATTAATCCTCCTTAATCATTTAAAAGTGGTAATTATATATTCTTATATTAATTTTATAATGTGATTAGGTAAATGTAAAAAAGTAAATATGTTAACTTATGTCTTCGTAAATGCAAGAAAGTTACCAACAATAAATCTGATGCATTGATTTTGGAGGACGACTAAAAATATGCCAACATCTTCAATGCTTAGTCATCAAATTAGAATTTAAGATTAAAAGATCATTAATTATGCCCATTACCAATAGGTATAAACCTTTCCACTTAAAAATATCAATACCTTTATTACAAAATAAATAGAATCATATGTTTATAGGCTTGAATGGGATAATAAATAATCAAATTTGCAGCTTTATCTCTGGCTCTGTCCATTCTGTGGTTTGCCAAACATAAATCAAATTTATCAAATTCTAAAAGTTTTAAGTTTTGGGTTTTTTATATTTTCAGTTTAATTTTGATTGAAGTCATGTCACAAGAAATTGTTGAATTAAATTGAGTAAGTCTATATAATTCTATTGTTTGATGATTTTTTCAACAAACTTGAATTCAATTATACATTCATAAATTAAATACTAATCTATTAATCTATTTAAATTAAAAATACTAAAAATAGAATGTTTTTACAAATTTAATGTTAGATATACATTCTCATTCAAACTAAAAAAAATACTAAAGATAAAATGTTTTTCCAAATTTAATGTTAGATATACATTCCCAATTTATTAAACAGCCAAACATTGAAAACTATAAATTTAATCTCCAAAGGGAATGGATGTGATTTTAGTTTGTACAATTTGACTAGATGTATTACCTCTTGCGACCTTTACAAAATCCATTCTGTAATATATTGTTTTTGTCCCTTTTTAATGTTTATTATATTGTTTCTTCAAAATTGTAGTTTGAATATCATTGTTTATGATATTTTTAATTTAAAATTTTAGGAAAGATCCAAAAGAAATTAAAATATATATATTTTTTAGATTAAATAATTTTAAAATTAATATTATTTAAATTAATTTTCGATATTACAAATTTGTGTTTTTCGATTTTGATTTAAAAGTGATGACAAATCTGATTCGTATGCAGTGCATCTGGTGCATTTATGGAGTTTTATTGTGCACTTGGTGAGTTGGAATTTTATTGTGATTGCAGTGAAAAGAAATTGTTGGTAGTTTGACAATTTGATAATCACTTGTAGCTCATTAATTAGACAATTACTACGGGGAATCCAAATACAATTTATAGGAGTTTCATGTATGTCAATGCGAGACAGTTATCAGGAAAAGTTTCAAGCACATCTCACAGGTGTTTAACGCATTTTTCCGTGTGCAACGTGTCTATCAAGAACTTCTGTCCAGAATTGATGGTCTGTCCATGGCTTAAAATAAATAAGATAAAATGCAAAACAATAACTTCTGAGAATGTCATCTTGAAAGAAATCCTTGACGGGTCTGCATGAGCTATTAGTATCCAATTCCACCCGATTCACATTCTCCATTTTGCATTCAATTGTAACATTTAAATAAACCTTATCCTTCAGCAAATTGTCATCTTCACCTGAAATAAGTGAACCAATATGCGTGATCAATTTTCCATTGAATTCTGGCCAAAGAAATGACAAAGTTGCCTTTTTTGCAAGGCAGAAGTAGTGAGAGTGAGGATGAGAGTAAGGTACACAGAACTGAAGAGTACTCAAGATGAATTCCTGTGCGATGAACCCAAATTTCTCCAAGACCTCCATCGTCTGCTTGTGTGTAGTAGAGGGCTCAAACCCAACTACATCCTCCACAAACAACATAGTTGGAGGAAACAATGTCAGCAGAATAAGATCTATTATCTTCATAAAGCAGAAAGCATGAGAACCTTCAGGATCTTTCTGCAAACCTTGCTGAGTGTATGGATGACATGGAGGAGATAATAACATGGCATTTGCCATGAATTTGTTTAATTGAGTACTGTTAGACTCTGGATATTTCTCGTCTTAGGATTTGGATCCAAAACTCTTGATATCAAATCTTTGCACTTGAAGATACATATGAAGAATACGTAAGTCTTCTTTTTTTAATATTTTTGTACAAAGTAATAAGATTTTCCTCATCAAAAGGAAAACATCCTGCCAATAAAACATAAAGGAAAACACCACAAGTCCACAATTGCACCATCATAATAATTGTTTAATCTTAAACCAGTTCTTTGTTTAATCTTAAACCAGTTCTGTTGTTAGATGTAGGAGTATCAATTAGAAGAAAAGAAAGGATGATGAAGAGAATAAACTCCTGTTCTCAACTTACACCTGACCCGCTCAAACATCAATATGAATACCATAGAAGTAATGAGCAAGAAAGAATATCCAAAGTGATAATAAGCCCTTCGTTAGATCCAATCATTCATCCCTTTATAATAGATATAAATTGAAACCTGCACTCAAAGGATCAACAATACATTCAAAACCATTAGAATGAATCACAGCAAAAAGCTAATGAAGAACACTAAAAAAATGTAAGAGAAAAGAGATCATGAGTAATGAAAATTCCCTCAAAAATAAACCATGAGTAGATATCCAACCCCTAATGCCTAGGTAGGAAAAGAATATACACTAGGCACTAAGTAGTAGAAGATTAGGCATTAAAGATAAAATGTTAGTAGGGCCCCCTTTCTTTAACTTTACCAAGCAAAATCAAAGGAGAGATGTTGTGGCTATAATAAAAACATAGTGGGATGATTAACAACCTCGGTGTAATTTTAGAAGTTCAATCTTGGATAATTTGCTTTAAAATTTCAAAGCACTATTGGGTTGATGGGCTTCTTTCATTGTGTTTGATTTGGAACCTCCACTTCTCTAGCTCATAACTTGAGTTCCATAAGTCTAAATTGTGTAAACATTGTTTGTTTAAAATCTAAAGACATGAAGAACATCCTAAGATTGGTTTACTAGAGTTATATATCCATTCTCATGCCCCCAAAATTAAAATACAATCGTGACTATTTTTGGCATGCCACATTAAAACACTTTGGAAAAGTTTACTAAATAATTTTTTTGAATATCTAAAGTGGGCCCTAGCTAAAGTAATGAATTCCTAAATGTACATATACATAGGATTACTTTAACAAGGGAAATAGTTGCAAGGTGAAATTCACCGTCCCCGCCCATAGGCCCAATGCCACTCACTATTATTCTTGCATGCCTCCTTGGCGCTCATAGGAGATCATGTGATTTGACTACCACTTGATGGTAGGATATGTTAGCAACAACTCATAATTGTAGTGTGTCATTCTATATCAGCAAGATATCGCATGCATTGGTGACCACCTTCCATGCAATTTCTATACACCATTTCGACCTCGCAATTTGTACCTCCTTAATGGTTCATGTTTGGTAACGACGCAGGTTTTGATAGGTCTTAAGATAAGCATGTTATGAAAAATTGTTCATGTTTTATTTATGCATTCAACGCTCTAGCCACACTGCAACTTTTATAGGGCTTCCTATGTTGCTTGCTTATTTCTTGATATGTTTCCTTAGGGTAGAGAAAGGATTACAAAAGCTACAAGGTATGTGTCCTAAGTTGAAGGTCTAAGACTTGGTAATAATGGATTGCAATAGCCAAGTTTTCAAGGAAATCGAACAATTTTCCATCGTCAGAGAGCCAAACGACTTAAGTGGTAATGTCCAAATTTTGTCAAGTATAAGTTGGGAGGCAAAGTTGAGAGCATGAAGAGAGCCTTCCTTACAATCATATACAAGTTGATCAACCTATAATATCACAAAGCATTGTCCAAAAGGTGTGAGGATGTAATGTTCCCAAGCCAATATGTCAGGAACATCACGGTTTTGGGTGTCCTTTTTAGAACTTTTTTGGTTGTGGTATTTTGTCAAACACTTTGCTTACAGTTATGCTTAGGGTTTTACTGATGGTTTATATGTGTGTTTGCAGCAATAAACAAGAAGATACAATCATGGAACATACCTCAACCACATGCAAGATCAACAAGATGATAGACAAGCCAAAACACTTCAGATCTCATTTTACTCATAAATAGAAGAACCTGATACAATGAAGATTCCGATCTCGAATTCTCAACAGATGGACCCAATAACAGAATAGGAGCTGCTACAAAATGCTCCAAGAAAATACTACAATAAATCAGGGATCTACAAGAACAACCCAGGTGCTCAAATATCCAAGATCCTCCCCAAACTCATGGATCTGCGTCTCCTCCAAGGAATGGTGTGCCCCATGGATGCCTGAAACCCTAGATAATTCATCCTTACTGTCAAAGACCTTAATATGCTATGCTGAAGATGTCGAACTGTATATCGGGATGAGTAGAATCCCCTCCTGAAATCTCAGACCGAAACACCAAGGGAAACTCCTCCAAATGTTGAATCCTCCAATGGAGTTGTGCCCTCCTAAAACTGCCAAACCCTAGAATTTTGGCCCTGATGAAGGAGGCCTCCAAATGCCCTGAATCTTGCTAGAAAGATAGATCAGACACTGCAAGTCACTAGGTGAAGTCTCAGGGTCAGATTTGAGGTCTAACCTCCTCAAACAGAATAGATCTGAATCTCAAAATTGCCCTCCTTCTCTCCAATTCATCCAATGCATCCAATAACCCAAATGGCCCATTAAACTCCTCCAAAATGCACTAGATCTAACGGCCAAGCCCCTGTAATGGAAACCTGGGTGATAGAATCTATCGAAGCCCTTCCAATCCCTTCGAACGAGCTTCCCTCAAATAATGTTGTGCCCCCCTTGCTGGAAACCCCCAATGGTGTGCCCCCCTTCTCTTCATGTTCCTGTGGCTGGTGTAGAACCCTCCTGCACTGATGTAGATTTGACTAGAATGGTGTGGGAGAGTATTGCATCTCTGAGACCAATCTTGGCACAAGCTAGGTGGAATCTTTCACCATTGAATCGTCCTCTAGGGTTTGTTAAGTCAAAACCCTCAAAACCCCCAAGAGATGGGCCCTCTAGCTAGAAAGCAGATATCAAAATGATAAACATACATGAATGAGTGAATAGAGGCCCTTGCCTTTCCTTTATAATTCCTACTCACCTTGTCCCTCCAAAGTGACTTTCATTTTATTAATATTTAATTAATTAATTAAATCACTTTAATTAATTAATTAACCTTTTAACCTCTTAAAAGTGCCTTATCTCTCCTTGTGGCTTCCCTGGCCACTGAAAGTCGCTTCTCACCATCCCATCCTATAGTGTTGCTCCTCTTGATTCCAATGAGCTATTACACTGATAGGTTCCTCTAAGTAATGTGCCCAAAATGACCTCTTCAGTGAATTTAATTAACTTATAGCTCAAAATACTCAAAATCATGGAAATCGTCGGAATGCAACGAAACCAAAGCCAACCTGAGCAGAATGGATCATAATTATGAAATGGGATGAGCGATAGAAGTCGGACCCCAAAATGCCTCTCAATAATCTATGTACTCACTATAACATCCATCTGGCTACTCTGGTCATCATAAAGCTCTGCAATGTAATGATGTCCCAAAGTGGGGACATTACAATCCTCCCTACTAGAAAATTGTTTGTCCTCAAGCAATAACTAAATCTCCTCAAGTATAATACCAGGATCCTGTGGGACACACCGTAGACCCCATCCAAGGATGAACTATCATGCACTTTGCCCCCTAGGTCCCATATCAAGACATGAACTACAATCCCCTAGGAAGCATAATCATGAAATATATCAACACAGTGAAACTCCTGTACCTGACACATGGCCTCATCCTAGAATGAGTCCATCCTCCAAGACACTACCATGATCAACACGACCTCCATCAACTGCGCATGCTGATGGCGAAATGAGGTACTATAAGACCTCTGTGAGACACCCTCAAGAGATGTGCTCTCCTCAACATTGAAGCTCAATGGAAATTCAAAACAACTTTCTCCTGCAACGATCCACTCGTCTCCGTCAATCAGTGTAAGGCTCAATCCTGCAATCCCTGGATCCCATGCTAGACTTTTTCTAAGATCACCATGCTGGCACTGCACTATGCAGACCCTACCTTACTTCTCCCTGTATATATACTGGATCCTCAAGAGAAAATATCTGTGGCCATTGGACCTGCTGTCCAAAAACTGCACCCGTGAAAACATCTCTGTGGAAGGAGTACCTGCCCAACCATCTCCATGTCGGATCATGATGATCAAGAGTGAAAAGTTGCCTCACTCCATCAGACAAATCCCTGCAGGCCCACTCCAAACCAACCCATGGTGGCATATGTGGCTCTCTGGCGCAACCTGGGTCACCCTGTAGTAAAACATTCTGCTAGCCAGATGAACACCCAGAGCCCATGGAAAACTTGGAAGTTTATCACTTCCAATCTCCTCTAACTGCTCCTGTGTGAAACTGATCACTGTTAGAATCCCTCTGTGCTCGTCTACTATCACCTAGCCTATGATGCTCACCATCACGCACCAAGTCTCAACTAGCTTTCTATGACGATCCACCTCTATCTGGGTGGATGCTGTAAAGATGCTCATATTAGGTGGTCTCGGCCTAGCCACTCCCCATGTCCTCAGCCACGACCTATCCCTCCTCTTACTGTTGTATAGCTTGGTGGAGCAGAAGTTGGAGGAGTTATTTCCAGTTGTACCTTATGATTGGGGTTTAGTGATGACTACAGGCGAGCATTTATCATGGGTACCAATAGACGAGCTTTTGGTCGAATCCTTGGGATTGACCAAGGCATGTGGTATTTTTCAGTCCTACAATCAGCTAAAGATGTATTTCTTATCCTTTCCTGACACTTTTATCATAGACAACAACATGAGGAGGGATAGGCCATGGCTAAGGACATGGGGAGTGGCTAGGCCGAGACCACCTGATATGAGCATCTTTACAGCATCCATCTAGATAGAGGTGGATCGTCATAGGCAGCTAGTTGAGACTTGGTGCGTGATGGTGAGCATCATAGGCCAGGTGATAGCATATGAGCATAGAGGGCTTCTGACAGTGATCAGTCTCACACAGGAGCAGTTAGAGGAGATTGGAAGTGATAAACTTCCAAGTTTTCCATGGGATCCAGGTGTTCATTTGACTAGCAAGAAGTTTTACTACAGGGTGACCCAGGTTCCGCCACAGAGCCACATATGCCACCATGGGTTGGTTTGGAGTGGTCCTGCAAGGATTTTTCCGATGGAGTGAGGCAACTTTTCACTCTTGATCATCATGATTGAACATGGAGATGGTTGGGTAGGTACTCCTTCCACAGAGATGTTTTCATAGGTGCAACTTTTGGACAACAGGTCCAATGACCATAGGTACTTCTGCTTGAGGATCCAGTATATATACATGGAGCATTCAGGCAGGGTAAGCATAGTGCAGTGCCAACATAGTGATCTTCGACAGAGTCTAGCATGGGATCCAAGGATTGTAGGGTTGAGCCTTTCACTGACTGACGGGGATGAGTTGATCGTTGCAGGGGAAATTTGTTTTGACTTTCCATTGAGCTTCAGTGTTGAGGAGAGCATATCTCTTGAGGTTGTCTCATGGAGGTCTTACAGTACCTCATTCTGGCATCAGCATGCACAGTTGATGGAGGTCATGTTGATCATGGTAGTGTGTTGGAGGATGGACTCATTCCGGGATGAGGCCCTGTGTCAGGTACATGAGTTTCACGGTGTTGATATATTTCATGATTATGCTTCCCAAGGGATTTCATTTCATGTCTTGATATGGGACCCAGGGGGTAGAGTGCATGATAGTTCATCCTTGAATGGGGTCTACGGTGTGTCCCACAGGTGGACATGGGATCCTGGTATTACACTTGAGGAGATTTGGTTATTGCTTGAGGACAAACAATTTTCTAGAAGGGAGGACTGTAATGTCCCCACTTTGGGAAATCATTACATTGCAGAGGTTTATGATGACCAGAGTAGCCAGATGGATGTTATAGAGAGTACAAGGATTTTGCTAGAGAGGCAGTACGTTGTGAATGGGACTACTACGACCTCTGTGAGAGCACTAGGGCCCTAGTAACATTCCAACAGTATTTGTCCATGAAAAATCCTAGGTGGAGCATGAATGAGATTACATTTTGGGTCAATCAAATAGAGAAATACAGAGCTAACATAGCTAGTTTGATGGAAACACAGAGTAACCCCACATCCAGTAGGAGCACGCAAATTTTCTACAGTTGCAAGGTGCCTTGGGAACCAGATCATAGGTGTAGGGGTAAGGATCATAAGCACATTATTGAGGCATGTTATGACAGTGATGATGAGGTGTGTGAGGATGGAGCGATAGATGTTGATTTGGGGTAGTCTGATGATGATAGTGACTCTGGAACAGAGGCTAGTGATAGTGACTCTTGCATAGAGGCTGATGATACTAGCACGCTTGAGGAGGATGGTGACCTTTGTGTAGTAGATAGATAGTCAGAGGAGCAGGATGACAACACCTGCATTTTAGCAAACATATCACATATTGTTGATGACCTTACACCCCAACAGAGTGGTGACACTAGTGAGGACTCACACGTGTTAGCACCTACAGATGACCAACTTCCTATGGTGACCGTGACACATTTGTCATCCTTTTAGGCACCCATGATAACCACATCACATAAGGATACCAGTAGTATGTCAGATATGATGGAGTAGCCTTGTGTGAGGGAAGCATGACATGGACGCATGGATCCACAAATCCAGGGAGAGATATATGATGTGCAGACAATTGATCTTACATTCACACACCAACATGAGGAGATTGAATCGCAGCGTTTGGAGACTCCATTTGTTGAGAAGATTGTGGAGACTGACATGTTGATGGGGCACTTGCTCCCAGAATCGACCTACATTGATGAAGACGCACTCTTTATTAGTCAGGATGACCATAGCACATGTCTAGACACATGGGATCTAGGCGCAGATGATAGTAGCAGGGTGCGTGCACAAGAGGATACAATTGCTCATACATGATACAGTGTGATTCAGAGGGAGATAACATCTAGTGATGAGGAGCAACGACATACAGGAGGACCCAACAGCTCAGTAGACAGTGGGTAGTTCAACATGTTATCTTATGCAGAGTGTGTTTTTGGGGATTCCATAGTTGACACTAGCAGTGAGGGATATGAGGTGGCACCTCAACATGACGATGATCAGGATTCACACCACTTA
Source organism: Picea glauca (assembly GCA_000966675.3). Classification (NCBI taxonomy): domain Eukaryota; kingdom Viridiplantae; phylum Streptophyta; class Pinopsida; order Pinales; family Pinaceae; genus Picea; species Picea glauca. The sequence continues at coordinate 150,809 of JZKD02S1255140.1, forward strand.
GCATCACAATTGAGAGTTAGTGAGGATATGATCATGGCAACCACCAGGCATAGTGATGACATGCATACATGGGTGACAGATTACTGTTGGAGAGAATCAGTGGCACATGGCAGTTCAGATGGGGGATTTTCCATGGATGATTTTCATACTCTCAGGGAGTGACTATCTATGATGAGGACCGACTACCAGCAGTTGTTGACTGACAGGGACTACCTATTGAGGATTGGTGAGACGTATCATGAGGCTCTGAGGGAGCAATATTTGGAGGTGTACAGACTTACTTAGGAGTTGGAGAGAACTCGAGGATTCTTGAGAGGCGCACAAACAACCCTTCAAGAGTCAGAGTCTAGTTCAGATGAGCCTCTTGGGAGATTCGTCAGAGATCCACTTCATCTGTCTTAGTGGACACTCAGATATATCATTCAATCATGTTGGTAGGGGATTTTGGTGATCTAGAAGAGGAGCACCAGTTTATGGAGGACACTTCCATTTGTGTTCCAAGAGCGTTTGACCTTCATGTAGAGGTTGATCCAGTAGTACGCCCAGGATCTATGATACAACATGAGTCTACGGGAGATGACGTGAGTATGCCGAAGCATACTGTGATGAGTAATAGCTCATAGAGACATGCTGAGATGTATGGTGGGATTCAAAGGGGTGTATTGCCTTGCTGGAAGGAGACACATTTAGGGGAGCATGCATATGCCACTCCTTTGCAGCATCACATAGTTAGGGGAGATCACCTTCACCGTATTAGTAGTTTCATGAGAGATGAGAGGTATAGGTTGGTGGACCAACAGTTCGAGGAGTTATTTTTGGTTGTACCTGACGATTGGGGTTTAGTGATGACTACAAGTGAGTAGTTATCATAGGTACCGGTAGACATGCTTTTGGTCAAATCCTTGGGATTGACCAAGATAGGTGGTATTTTTTAGTCCTATGGTCAGCTACAAATTTCTTTGTTATCCTTTCTAGACACTTTTATCATAGAAAACAACATGAGGAGGGATAGGCCGTGGCTGAGGACATGCAAAGTGGCTAGGTCGAGACCACCTGATATGAGCATATTTACAGCATCCAACTGGATAGAGGTGGATCGTCATAGGAAACTAGTTGAGACTTGGTGTGTGATGGTGATCATCATAGACCAGGTGATAGCAGACGAGCACAAAGGGCTTATGACAGTGATCAGCCTCACATAGGAGCAGTTAAAGGAGATTGGAAGTGATAAACTTCCAAGTTTTCCATGGGATCTGGGTGTTCATTTGGCTAGAAGGATGTTTTACTACAGGGTGACCCAAGTTGCACCAGAGATCCACATATGCCACCATGGGTTGGTTTGGAATGGGCCTGTAGGGATTTGTCCGATGGAGTGAGGCAACTTTTCACTCTTGATCATCATGATCAGACATGGAGATGGTTGGGTAGATAGTCCTTCCACAGAGATTTTTTCATAGGTGCAGCTTTTGGACAACAGGTCCAATGGCCACAGGTACTTCCGCTTGAGGATCCAAGAGTGGAGGATCTAGTATATATATAGGGAGTAGTCAAGTAGGGTCACCGTAGTGCAATGCCAACATGGTGATCTTCGACAGAGTCTAGCATGGGATCCAGGGATTGCAGTGTTGATCCTTTCACTGACTGACAAGGATGAGTGGATCGTTGCAGGGGAAAGTTGTTTTGACTTTCCATTGAGCTTCAGGGTTGAGGAGAGAACATCTCTTGAGGATGTCTCACAAAGGTCTTATAGTACCTCATTCTGGCATCAACATGTGTAGTTGATGGAGGCCGTGTTGATCACGGTAGTGTCTTGGAGGATGGACTCATTCCAGGATGAGGCCATGTGTCAGGTACAATAGTTTCACGATGTTGATATATTTCATGATTATGCTTCCCAGGGGATTGCAGTTCATGTCCTGATATGGGACCCAGGGGGTAGAGTTCATGATAGTTTATCCTTGGATGGGGTCTACAGTATGTCCCATAAGTGGACATGGGATCCTGGTATTATACTTGAGGATATTTGGCTATTGCTTGAGGACAAGCAACTCTATAGTAGGAAGGATTGGAATGTCCCCACTTTGGGACATCATTACATTGCAAAGGTTTATGATGACCAGAGTAGCCAGATGGATGTTATAGTGAGTATACGTATTTTTGAGAGGCATTTTGGGGTCCATCTTGCATCACTCATCCCATTTCATCATTATTATCCATTCCACACAGGTTGGCTTTGGTTTCGTTGCATTCCGACGTTTTCCATGATTTTGAGTATTTTGAGCCATAAGTTAATTAAATTCACTGAAGAGGCCATTTTGGGCACATTACTTGGAGGAACCTCTCAGTGTAATAGCTCATTGGAATCGGGAGGAGAAACACTACAAGATGGGATGGTGAGAAGTGACTTTCAGTGGCCAGTGAAGCCGCAAGGAGAGATAAGGCGCTTTTAAGAGGTAAAAAGGTTAATTAATTAATTAAAGTGATTTAATTAATTGATTAAATATTAATAAAATGAAAGTCACTTTGGAGGGACAAGGTGAGAAGGAAGTATAAAGGAAAGGCAAGGGCCTCTATTCACTCATTCATGTATGTTTATCATTTTGATATCTGGCTTCTAGCTAGAGGGCCCATCTCTTGGGGGTTTTGAGGGTTTTAACTTAACAAACCCTAGAGGATGATTTGGTGGTGAGAGATTCCACCTAGTTTGTCCCAAGCTTGGTCTCGGAGATGCAATACTCTCCCACACCATTCTAGTCAGATCTACATCAGTGTAGGAGGGTTCTACACTAGCCACAGGCACATGAAGAGAAGGGGGGCACACCATTGGGGGTTTCCAACAAGGGGGGCGCACCATTCTTTGAGGGAAGCTCATTCTAAGGGATTGGAAGGGCTTCGACAGATCCTAGCAACTAGGTTTCCATTACAGGGGCTTGGTCGTTAGATCTAGTGCATTCCGGAGGAGTTTCATGGTCTATTTGAGTTATTGGATGTATTGAACAAATTGGAGAGAAGGAGGGCAATTTTGAGATTCACATCTATTATATTGAGGAGGTTATACCTCATATCTGACCCTGAGACTTCAACTAGTGACTTGTAGTGTCCCGATCTATCTTTCTAGCAATTTTCAGGGCATTTGGAGGCCTCCTTCATCAAGGAAAAAATTCTAGGGTTTGGCAGTTTTAGGAGGGCGCAACTCCATTGGAGGATTCAACATTTGGAGGAGTTTCCCTTGGTGTTTTAGTCTGATATTTCAAGAGGGGATTCTACTCATCCTGATCTACAGTTCAGCTCTGATGCCACTATAGTATTCCCAAGGCACCTTGCAACTGTAGCAAAGTTGCGTGCTCCTACTGGGTGTGGGGTTACTCTGTGTTTCCCTCCAACTAGTTGTGCTAGCTCTGTATTTCCCTATCTGATTGACCCAAAATGTAATCTCATTTGTGCTCCACCTAGGATTTTTCATGGACAAATACTATTGGAATGTTACTAGGGCCCTAGTGCTCTCACAAAGGTCGTAGTAGTCCCATTCACAATGTACTGCCTCCCTAGCTAAATCCCTAGACTCCATCTTGCCGTATGTAAGATCCCTCAGGCTGGCAGGAATTTAGGCTCTGATACCACTATAATGTTCCCAAGCCAATATGATAGGAACATCACGGTTTTGGGTGTCATTTTTTAAATTTTTTTGGTTGTGGTATTTTGTCAAACACTTTGCTTACAATTACACTTAGGGTTTTACTGATGGTTTATATGTGTGTTTGCAACAATAAACAAGAATATACAATCATGGAACATACCTCAACCATATGAAAGATCAACAAGATGATAGACAAGCCAAAAGACTTTAGATCTCATTTTACTCATAAATAGAAGAACATGATACAATGAAGATGTCAATCTGGAATGCTCAACAGATGGACCCAATAACAGAATAGGAGATGCTACAAAATGCTCCAAGAATATACTACAATAAATCGGGTATCTGCAAGAACAAACCAGGTGCTCAAATCTCCAAGATCCTCCCGAAACTCATGGATCTGCCTCTCCTTGAAGGAATGGTGTGCCCCCCTCGATGCCTGAAACCCTAGATAATTCAACCTTACTGTCAAATACCTTCAAATGTTACGTTGAATATGTCGAACTATAGATCGAGATGAGCAGAATCCCCTCCTGAAATCTTAGACTGAAACACCAAGGGAAACTCCTCCAAATGTTGAATCCTTCAATGGAGCTGCGCCCTCCTAAAATTGTCAAACCCTAGAATTTCGACCCTGATGAAGGAGGCCTCCAAATTCCCTGAAACTTGCTAGAAATATAGATAGAGACACTGCAAGTCACTAGGTGAAGTCTTAGGGTCATATCTGAGGTATAACCTCCTCAAATGGAATAGATCTGAATCTCAAAATTGCCCTCCTTCTCTCCAATTTTTTCAATGCATCCAATAACCCAAGTGGCCCATGAAACTCCTTCGGAATGCACTAGATATAATGACCAATCCCCTGTAATGGAAACCTAGGTGATAGAATTTGTCGAATCCCTTCCAATCCCTTGGAACGAGCTTTCCTCAAAGAATAGTGCACCCCCCTAGCTGAAATTTCCTAATGGTGTGCTCCCCTTTTCTTCGTGTGCATGTGGTTGGTGTAGAACCCTCCTACACTAGTGTAGATCTGACTAGAATGGTGTGGGAGAGTATTTCATCTCCATGACCAAGCTTGTGACAAGCTAGGTGGAATCTTTCACCATCGAATCATCATCTAGGGTTTGTTAAGTCAAAACCCTCAAAACCCCCAAGAGATGGG
>JZKD02S1255140.1:161052-174795 GCA_000966675.3 Picea glauca
GAATAAAATTCTGTTATTGGAGTGCTCAGCGTTTATAATTTTTTTTTTTTTTGACTCATTGAGTTTGTAAACTCTGTTCTAGCAATTTCTTCTTCGAATCATCTGTCTGTTTGTTCAATTGAAAAGCTCACCTTTTAACACCCTTTCTCACATATCGCAACTCGGTAATTCCTGTTGCATTTTTTTTTGGTGTTTGGCATTTTGCAATTGCCAATACCCGAAACCCCGAAGTAGCGGGCCCCACAGATTTCTCGCCATATTGTGACTCAGGGGATTGTTGCATTTTGTTGGGCACTTCCAAGTGTCGATACCCGATACCACGAGGTCCTAGGCCCACATATTTTTCATGATTTTGCGTCTCGACAATTCTGGTTGTGTTTTGTTTTGGAATCGAGCATCTGTAAACGCCAATACGTGACCCCTGGTTATTCACATTTGGTATCAAAGCTGCCAGTCTATCCTGTAGAGCATCCTATCAGTTTCTTATTTCAGCGCAAACAATTCTTGTTGGTTCCCAATTTCACTTTCTTATTTTTCTGCGTGAAGGTTTATTTGATTTCTTTCAAACTTTTATAAATGGATGCGTTTGGTAGTAGTTCTTCTCAAATTCAGGTTCATGTCCTGAGCGAGAAGTCATATGATTCTTGATATATTCAGATGAGGATGATTTTGTGTTCTCAGGATTTGTGGACTTATGTTATTGATGGCTATCCCGAGCCAGTTAATGCTACAGTAGAATTGGCTCTGTCTAATGCTGACTGTATTTTGCTGAAGGAAAACAGGAAGAAGGATAATAAAGCTCTTGGATTAATCCAACAAGGATTAAATGAATCCCTTTTTATGAAGATTGCTAGCACTGCATCTTCAAAGATGGCTTGGGACATTCTTGAAACCTGTTATCAAGGGGTGTCCAAGGTGAAGAAAGTCAAGTTGCAGAACTTGAGAAGGGACTTGGAAAATCTGAAGATGAAGGATAATGAAAATGTTGATACTTTCATGACTCAAGTGATGAGTGTTGTGAACCAGCTCAGGTAGTATGGAGATGATATTGAGAATAAAAGAGTTATTGAGAAAGTGCTGAGAAGTTTACCCAAGAAGTTTGAGCCTGTTGTTGTTCCCATAGAGAAATTTAAGGATTTAAGTCTAATGCAAATTGATGAATTAACTGTTTCTCTTGTTTCTCATGAATCTAGGATATCTAGGATATCTAGATATGAAGAAGGATCAATGCAACATGCTTTCAAATCCCAACTGCATGTTACTAGAGGCAGAGGCAGAGGAAGGTCTTATAATCGTGGAAGATGAGGTCGATTTTCTGGTCCAAGGGACAACGAAGCTTAATCAGAGTCTGAGTAGAAGTCCCAGCAGAATCCTCCTAATTTAAGAGGGAGCAACAACAAACCCTGGCAGCAAGAAAATCAGAGGTATGATAAAACTAAAGTGCAATGTTATTATTGTAAGAAGTTTGGGCATTTTGCTAATAAATGTTGGAAGAAACAGGTAGATGCTGGAAAGCAGTCTGCACATATTACAAATGAGTCTGAGGATCATCAAAATCCTGTGTTTTTGACCTATAATGTCACTCAGGAAAGTGCTAGTGATATTTGGTTTTTGGATAGTGGTTGCAGTAACCACATGACTGGTAATAGGGACTTATTTTCTTCTATTGATACTAGTATTCAGTCTGAAGTAAAACTGGGGAATGACTGTAAGGTTACAGTTAATGGTAAAGGTATAGTTCCAGTTTACACTAAGAACAATTAGACAAGAAATATTGATGATGTTTACTTTGTGCCTAGTTTAAAATGCAATCTTATCAGTATTGGACATTTGTTGGAGAAAAAGTACAGAGTGTTCTTCAACAACAAGGTATGTACTATCTATGATAAATTACCTAGCAAACAGTTGATTGCTAGAGTGGAGATGACCAATAATAGAATGTTTCCACTTGTTATGCGAAATGAATTGAGTGGTTCTTTGAATGCTTATAAAGCTGGAAGCCTAGATGAATCTTGGTTATGGAATTTGAGATATGGTCATTTACATTTTGGTGGATTAGATCTGTTACAAAAGAAACAGATGGTAAAGGGGTTTCCCTGTATTCAACAACCTACAAGCTCTTGTGAGAGCTGTATACTTGGAAAGCATCATAGAGAGAAATTTGTTTCAGGTGTTTCCTATAGAGAAAAAGCTCCATTGGAAATTGTACACACAGATTTATGTGGACCTATGCAAGCGCCTTCTTTGAATGGTTGTGTTTATTTTATGACTTTTATTGATGATTTCAGTAGGAAGACTTGGTTATATTTGTTGAAACAAAAATATGAAGCTTTTGATGTTTTTAAGAAGTTTAAGTCTATGGTTGAGAATGAGAGTGGTCAAACCATTAAAATCTTAAGATCTGACAGAGGAGGTGAATACAAGCTTAATGAATTCATTGAATTTTTTGATCTTCATGGAATTAAAAGGCAGTTTACTACTCGATATACACCACAACAGAATGGAGTGGCTAAAGGGAAGAATCGGACCATCATGGATATGGCTCAAAGCATGTTGAAAGAGAATCATCTTTCAAATGAATATTGGGGAGATGCATTTCTTTGCTCTGTTTTTATCTTGAATAGAAGTCTGACCAAGACTGTGAGGGATTGTGTACCTCAGGAAGCCTGGGATGGTAAGTCTTGCAATGTTTCTCATTTCAGAATTTTTGAATGTGTTGCATTTGCGCATGTACTTGCAGAAATGAGGAGGAAGTTGGATGACAGAAGCAAAATATGTATCTTTGTTGGATACAATGAAGAGTCTAGGGCATATAAACTGTACAATCCCATCACCCAAAAATATGTAATCAACAGAGATGTTCAATTTAAAGAAGATGAAGCCTGGGATGGGAGTATTGACAAATCAATTTCAGAGGGAGCTTTGTTACCCCGTGAAGATGATGATGGAGTTGAGCAGGCTGAAGGAGATGGACAGATGGTTCCACATGCAGATACGCCTGCAGCAAGAAGCCCAACAAGGCAAGCACCAGATTTCAACCCATCTTAATTTAGAATGCCAAGAAATCATGAGTGTGGTGAGCCATCTGGACATAGTGGACATCAATCAGACTCACAGGTAAGTAGTGAATCAAATCCCACTTTAGCTTCATTAAGAAACAAATTTAAAGGACAGAATACTAGAAGCTTAAGAGAATTGTATGATTAGAATGAAGAAGTAGATCAGATTTCAAATTTTGCATTGATGGCATGTGATCTTGTAAGTTTTGATGAAGCTGCTAAAGAGGATGTCTAGATAAAAGCAATGGGTGAGGAGATTGATTCCATTGAAATAAATAACACTTGGGATCTTGTAGATTTACCTGAAGGTAAGAACAATATTGGTGTTAAGTGGGTTTATAAGACTAAGTTGAATGTAGATGGTGAAGTTGAAAAGTACAAGGCAAGACTTGTAGCTCAGGGGTTTAGTCAGCAACCCGATCTTGATTACAGTGAAACATTTTCTCCTGTAGCAAGAATTGACACTGTGAGGATGGTCTTAGCTATTGCAGCTCAGAATAGATGGATCATGCATCAGATGGACGTTAATTCTGCATTCTTGAATGGTTATTTGGAAGAAAAGGTTTGTGTAAGACAACCTCCGGGTTATGAGATTGATAAACACAGAGATAAGGTTTACAAGTTAAGGAAAGCTTTGTATGGATTGAAGCAAGCATCCAGAGTTTTGTATAGAAGGATTGATGAATACCTGATCAGTGTTGGATTTAGTAGAAGTCCAAGTGAACCAACTCTGTATACAAAGGTAAACCAGAATGGTAAAATTTTGATTGTCTATTTGTATGTTGATGACCTAATTTTTACTGGAGATCTATCTGTACATGATTTTAAAAATGCCATGAAAACAAAGTTTGAGATGACTGATTTAGGATTGATGAAATATTTTCTTGGAATTGAAGTGCATCAATCTGATGATGGAATTTTCATTTATCAAACTAACTATGTAAATGAAGTGTTGAAAATATTTAGAATGTTGAATTGCAAGCCAGCTGCAACACCAATGGCAACTGGTATTAAACTTACCAAGTATGATGAGGGATCATATGTTGATCCAACTCTGTATAAGAGGTTGGTTGGAAGCCTTATGTACTTAACAACAACCAGACCTGATATCATGTTTGTTGTAAGTTTGATTTCGAGATTCATGGAGACTCCAAAGAGTACTCATTGACAAGAAGGAAAGAGGATCCTGAGATATGTTGCTGGAACAACTAACTTTGGTATCCGATACACATCAAATTTAAACCTTGAGTTGATCGGATATACTAATAATGATTTTGCAGGTTCCATTGATGAAAGGAAAAGCACATCTGGGTATGTGTTCAGTCTTGGCTCTGGAGCAGTGGCCTGGGTATCAAAGAAACAACCCATTGTGACTCTATCCTCTAATGAGGATGAGTATGTTGCAACAACTGCAGCTGCATGTCAAGCTGTGTGGATGAGAAGAGTCCTGAATGAATTGTTGCATGACCAGAATGATGCAACCCAAATTTTCTGTGACAATAAATTTTCTATTGCATTATCAAAGAATCATGTTTTTCACAAACATAGTAAGCACATTGATACGAGGTATCATTTCATTCGTGAGCTGGTAAATGGAAAATAAATTTATATTCAATTCTGTAGGTCTGAAGAACAATTTGGAGACATATTTATGAAGCCTTTGGGAAATGAACTGTTTAAAATCCATAGAAGAAACATTGGGGTCTGCAAGATGTAATGCATTGTTTACAACAATTTTGTTTTTACTTGTTTTAGTTTGTTTTGCTCTGAAATGATTAAGAGGGAGTATGTCATAAATTAATCATTTCACCACCCCTATTTAAACTGTGAATCAGTGGCCATCTTGACCTTTCAAGAATTAAGGGTTAAACCACCGATTTCTATTTTTTCTTACATTGCCTAAACGGTGGCCGCCTTAACCTTTCAAGGCAACCGAATTCCCACATCGCCTTGCCTAAACATTGGCCACCTTAACCTTTCAAGGCAACCGAATTCCCACACCACCTTGATTAAAATATTTTAGAAGATCGAAGGGGCATTTTGTTAATGTTTAAATACCACAGTTGTAATTGTAATTATATATATATGGAATATGACAGACAAGAAGCTTGAAAGCATTTTCTGAATAAAATTTTGTTATTGGAGTGCTCAACATTTATAATTTTGTTTTTGACTCATCGAGTTTGTAAACTTTGCTCTAGCAATTTCTTCTTCGAATCATCTGTCGGTTTGTTCAATTGATCCACTCACCTTTTAACACCCTTTCTCACATATCACAACTTGATAATTCCTATTGCATTTTGTTTTGGTGTTTGGCATTTTGCAATTGTCGATGCCCGAAACCCTGAAGTAGCGGGCCCCACATATTTCTCGCCATATTGCGACTCGGGGGATTGTTGCATTTTTTTGGGCGCTTCCAAGCGTCGATGCCCAATACCACGAGGTATCGGGCCCACAACGTTTTCGTGATTTCGCGTCTCGACAATCTTGGATGTGTTTTGTTTTGGAATCGAGCATCTGTAATCGTCGATACACGACCCCTGGTTATTCACACTTCTCTGGTTTTATCATTGAGTTCACCCATATTTACTATGGATTCCATAGGAGAAGAGAAGGCCATCGTCATTGATCTTGGAACCACATACAACTACGTAGCAGTATGGCAACAAGACAGAGTTGAAATTATTGTCAATGATCAAGGGAACATAACCACTCCTTCCGTCATTGCTTTTACACCTCTGAGAGACTCGTTGGAGATGGTGCAAAGTATCAGATTGCTACTAATCCCCATAACATCATGTTCGATGTTAAGAGACTCATTGGAAGGTGATTCACTGATGAGTCTGTGCATAAAGACATGATACTATGGCCCTTCACTGTACTCTCTGGACAAGATAAGTGACCTCTCATCCAAGTCAAATACAAAGGCCAGAGGAAGGAATTTGCAGCCGAGGAGATTTCTTCCATGGTTTTAACGAAGCTGAAGACGATAGCAGAAGCATATATCAAATTTGATGTCAAGAATGTCGTGATAACAATGCCATATTATCTTAACGATTCTCAAAGAAAGTCTACCAAATATGTTGTTGTCATTGCGGGCCTTTAGGTCATACGAACTATAAACGAACCCATAGCTGTAGCTATAGTTTATGGGTTGAGCATAGAGGGCAGTGAAAAGAAGACGAGCCTGATTTTTTACCTAGGTGGAGGTACCTTCGACATCTCCATTGTTAATGTTGAGAGTGGTAAATGTGAGGCAAAGGCTGTTGGAGGGGAAATGCATTTGGGAGAGGAAGATTTTGAGAAAAGGATGCTCGATTACTGTGTCGAAAAGTTCATGAGAAGAAACAAAAAGGACTTGCCCACAAGTGCAAAATCCATTCAGAGACTCCGCTCAGAATGCGAGAGAGAAAAATGAAGTCTGTCTTCTGCTGTGGAGACTGTGATTGATATTGACTCTCTCTACGAAGGAATATATTTGCATATAAGTATTCGTAGAGCCAAATTTGAGGAGCTCAATGCTGATTTGTTCGATAACTGCATGCAAATCATGAAGCAATCTCTGGAAGACGCCAAGATGAGCATAGAGCAAATTGACGAAGTTGTATTGGTAGGAAGCTCCACCCCCATTCCAAAGGTGTAGGAACTCCTTTGAGAATTCTTCCATCGAAAACAACTCTGCAAAAGTATAAATCTCGATGAAGTTGTTGCATTAGGTGCTGCACTTTAGGTGGCGACCTTGAACAATGAAGGCGCCCAACTAGTTCTTTTGGACATCACGCCTGAGTCTTGGAATTTCAAGTGACAAGGGTGTCATGTTTGTAGTTATTCCCATAAATACTCTCATTCCCACTAAAAGGAAGGAGTATTTCACTACAATCTTTGACAATCAGCTAAATGTAAGGTTTTTAGTGTATGAAGGTGAGAGAGCGATGACTGCAGGCAACAATTTGGTGGGTAATTTTTCCTTGAATGGAATTCATGCTTCTCCGTAACCACATTATAATTAGAAACGATGATGCTCGATTAAGCAAGGACCAAATAGAGATAATGGTGTCCGATGCAAAGAGATTTCGACGGGATGATGAAGAGGCCAAGAAGAAGCATATTGCCAAGAACAATTTACAGAATTATATTTATAACATGAGAAAAAGAGTGAGAAAGGCTAGAGCCAAGCGAACGATGGACATCAAACTGTCCGAAGACATTGAGCAGATGATGAACAGTGTAAAGGAATGGTTGGATGAAAACGATTTTGCGCAGGTTGATGAATTGGAAGACCAATTGAAAGGATTGGAAGAGAAATGCAGGCCATTGACATACTAGAGGACGATTTACTGCATTTGGAAAGCCGTGTCTTTTTTTCACAAGCGAGCGGTAACAATACCTTTATTACCCGGTTTGCCCAACACAAATCAAATTTACAACTAAAATGTTACATGTGCACTCCTCATTCATTAAACAACCAAACATTGACAACTTTAAATTTAGTCTCCAAAGGGAATGAATCTAATTTTATTATGTACACTTTGAATCTTTACAAACTCCATTATATTGTTTTTTTTCCCTTTAATGTTGTATAATATTGTTTCTTCAAAATTGTAGTTTGAATATCATTGTTTACAATATTTTTTAATTTAAAATTTTAGGAAATAACCAAAGGAAATTAAAATATAATATATAAATTTTTAGATTAAATAATTTTAGACTTGGTATTATTTAAATTAATTTAATTAATATCTATCTATCTATATAATTTTATGTTATAATTAGTATTCAGTGCACCTGTTGTATTTATGGAGTTTTATTGTCCCTGCCCTAGAGAGACTATAGCGATACATAATTCGTTGACTTTATATTAGTTTGTCGTTTGACTACAAATTTTTGAATACTTTTTATTATTAGAACTACAAAACTAAAATCATTATTTTTTATATAATTAAAAAACCAATATATGTCATGATCTTATTGGATAATAGATTTGAGGTCTTATTGCCAGCTTTGTTATTCCCAATGAATTATATGTTGCCATATCCAAAGTTTTTATCATCTATCGTATTTTTGAATTTGTACTATTGATACTGAAATGTTTAGATATCCAAAGATCGACAATTGGTTGACTTTATATTAGTTTTTAGTTTGACTACAATTTTTTGCATACTTTCTATTGTTTTAGCTACATAACTAAAATCATTATTTTTTAAATAATAAAAAATCCATATATGTCATGATCTTATTGAATAATAGATTTGAGATCGTATTGCCAGCTTGTCTATTCTCAATGAATTATATGTTGTCATCTCCAAAGTTTTTATCATCTACGATATTTTTGAATTTGTACTATTCATACTGAAATGTTTAGATATCCAAAGTTTATAGCAATCCATAATTCATTGACTTTATATTAGTTTTTTGTTTGACTACAAATTTTTGCATAATTTCTATTGTTCGAACTATAGAACTAAGGAATAATGAAGGGAATTAGCATATCGTGGGGAGAACTGACAGTCATGGTGAGCTAGGGTTTGAAAGTCGCGGCCACAACAGAGAGAATCATGAGCGGGGGGGGGGGGGGGGGGCAAGGGGCCCCCTCATACAAACAGGCAGTGGTGGACAGAGGAAAAGGGCCAAGAAGCGGAGTTTTCAAGGCACCAGTGACAGGAACCTCGGGATCAGACCCAGGGAAGCATCAAGAAATAATTTGGGACAAAAATGAGACCATGGAGGAAGTTGCTAAGGAGGCTCAGAATGAAAAGCACAAGACCAGGAAGGTTAACGGGACGGAGGAACGCAAGCCCTACAAACCCAAAACAACATTGATACCCAAAATGGTACCGGAAGACCCAAAAACACAACTTTACAGGGATCAAATGCAGATGCATATGCTCATGTGAAAATTCATGGGGTTATGGCCCACAGAAAGAAATCTGCGCAACTTGATTAAATACCATTGAAAGAAAAATGGAGAAGTGGAACTCCACCTAGGCTTGAAGGGTTTATTCATAGCAGTCTTTATTAACCCGAAGGATAGGGACAGAGTCTTCGAGGGAGGTCCATACTTCCACGCCTCAGTGGGACTCTATATGCAATCCTGGAAAGAAAAATTTTCCCCAGAGAAGGAAACGTTCAAAAAGGTACTAGTATGGTTGAGACTCTATTCCCTACCCCTAGACTATTGGATGCCCTCTACCTTTGAAGCAATAGGAAAAAAATTAGGGAAATATGTGAAGACCTTAGAAGCCACCCTAAAAGGAATATACACATCATATGCAAGAATCTGTATAGAGATGGACGTTTCTAGAGCACTCCCATAAGGCATAAGTCTGGAATTCATGGATGAGGAATGGATCCAAAACATAGATTACGAACAGATCTCTTTTAGATGCAGATGATGCCATGAGCATGGACACTTGATCAGAGAGTGCCCTCTAAACAAAAGGTAGGAAGCGGTAAATCTCAAAACACAACAAGACGAGGAAGGGTTTATAACCCCGAACCCCAGGAACAGAGCAAATAAAAATAAAAATAAAACCTCGGGAGGAAATACCCAGGAGACCCAGAATACGATGGAAGGAAGGGACCAAACAAACAAAGGGACAACAAAAGAAAAGGACTCGACAAAAGATCCAGAAGTTAAGGACCAAGCAACAAAAGAGCCCACCCAACAACCAAACATTACAAAATCTCGGGGGAGTTGTGCAACCCCGATGGACGGAGAAACAAAAGAGGACAACACTGCCATGCAAGACACAGAGGGGGATGCAGAGATGACCTTGAGTGAAGTAGGTACAGAAGACCCCAATCTTAGAGACTTGGTGGAAAGGGAAGGGATAGACCTTCCTCATATTATAACAATGGAAAAGGCAGGGAGTCGACAACGTACCAATAGAGCAACTCGACTGCATCCAATACCTATTCCTCCTACGGGAGGAAGCCAAAGCTAGAGGAAAAAAATGCACACACAGGGAGATAGGACACCTAGGAGTGAAAGTCGGCGAGGGACAATCGTAGCCATCACCCAAACAGAAGAGAAGGAAAAAAGGCAGGAAATCAAACAACGTAGCACTACAGGAGCTGGGAGCACTACTGATAAACTCAGGTAAGATCAAGAAACTCTTTCCCCACTCTCCCCCACAGGTTTAAAAATGAAGGTTATAACTTTGATTATAAGAGGCCTAAACAACCCAAGAAAACAAAGAATCCTTAGGAGTAAACTAAAGCAGGAGCAACTGGATTTATGTTTTATTCAAGAGACGAAATATACTACAGACAGAATGGAGGCAATTAGTAAACAACACTGGTGCAAGTACAAGATGGTAGCCATCGAAGACCACCAAAGTTCAGGTGGCATTCTCACTCTGTGGAACCCACAAATCCTAAATTTAATAGCAGCCGAGGCAACCAGGTACACCCTAACGGTACGCATGCAAATCATAGGAAATACTGAGGAGATTCTATGCACAAATGTGTATGGGCTCCATGGGTCAGAGGAAAAGAAAGGAATGATTCGATACCTAGAAGATATAAAAGGCCAAGCCACCAACCTCCATTGGATATTGGCAAGGGACTTCAACATTATCACCTCCCTTGCAGAAAATAAGGGTGGTACTTGAATATTGGATCAGCATGTGGAGGAGTTTTCAAATTTTATAGACATAGCAGAGATGGTAGACTTCCAAACCAAGAATGGCCAGTTCACCTGGACCAATAAAAGGATGAACCAATTCTAGGTAGCTACAAGACTTGACTGATTCCTTATATCAGAGTCAATCATCATGTAGGGGCTAACCTTAGACTACAACATCCTCCCCTGAGGTGGATCTTATCACTGGCCAGTACAACTGGAAGCAGGCTTCCAAACATCACCTAAGAACAGACCCTTCGGATTTGAGAAATTTTGGATCAATCACCTGACTTTCAAGGAAAAAATCAAACAATGGTGGCGGGAGGAGCAACCAGAGCAAGGGACTAGGATGTTCAAAATACACAAGAAACTTAAATACATCAGAAAAAAATCAAGGAATGGAACAGGGATATCTTTGGGAATATAAACATAGAGAAAAACGACATCGAAGAAAAAATGAAAAAACTCTAAGAAACTTGCTTACGGGAAGGCTATACGGAGGACCAGAAAAAGGAAGAGCTCCAAATGACACAAGAATGGGAGGCGCGATGCCAGTAGGAGGAAACACGTTGGCGTCAAAATTCTCGCATCTGATGGCTAAAGGAAGGAGAGCGGAACACCAATTTCTTCCACAGAACAACCATGGCCAGAAGATCCCATAACAAAATATTGAAGGTCAAGGAGGATGGAATCGAGCATGAGTCACATCAAGAGATCGAAAGCACTCTGGTCAGCCACTTCCATGGGATAGCCCAAGAACCTCATCAAGACAAATCGGAGGCCATCCAGAAAATAAACCAACATATTCCACGCCTAGTTACCGAGGAACAAAGCATCTTCCTGAAAAAACCTATTGTCACTGAAGAAGTTGATCAATCTCTCCAGTAAATGCCCAGTGGGAAAGCACCAGGTCCAGATGGATTTACTGTGGATTTCTTCAAAGCCTGCTGGGAAATTGTCAAATATGACATCTATAAGGTAGTAGAGGACTCTAAAAGGTCTACCTCTATCCTTAAAGCACTAAACACAACCATGATCACCTGAATCCCTAAAGAAAATGAAGCCAAAACCCCAGACCAGTACAAACCCATAGCACTTTGTAACATGATCTACAAGATTATCTCCAAAGTCATAGAAAATATACTGAAACCCCTCCTACCTTCATTGATCTCTCAAGAATAGGCAGGCTTCGTGGAAGGTAGACAAATAATGGACAATATCATCCAGGCCCATGAGATCATTCACACCTTAAAACTTCAGAAGAGGGGGGGAATGTTAATACAACTGGACCTAGCAAAAGCCTATGATAAAATTAGCTGGCATTACATGATCAAGAATTTGGAAGCCTTTGGTTTCACCCAGCATTGGATCAGTTGGATTGTCAACCTAGTATCCACAAAAATCTACTCACTACTAATTAATGGAGCCCCGAACAAACCTTTCTGGCCCACGAGAGGGATCAAACAAGGCAACCCGATGTTCCCCTTCCTATTCATTCTGATGATGGAAGGCCTCAACAAGAGAATAAAGAGCACAACAACAAATGGAGAAATAACAGGGCTCAAACCTTTCGAAAACTGCCCTACTTCAACCCACCAAGAGTTTGTAGATGATACACTCCTCCACGACATACCCATGGTCAAAGAAGCCAAAGCCTACAAACGCATCCTAGAATATTTTGGAGAAGCCTTGGGCGCTAAGATCAACCAAGTATTTGGGGGTTCCTTCGACAGACAAAGTATATAAGTTTTCAACTTGGGAAGGAGTAATAAACAGGTTATAGGAGTGGGTAAAAAACTGGACGTATAGGTCCCTTAATCTAGTTGACAGACTGATCCTAACTAAGACTGTCTTACAAGCTATACCAACCTATATGATGTCAGTCTTCGCCACTCCACAGGGGATCCTACAGAAAATCATATCCATCCAGAGGGACTTCCTTTGGCGAGGTGCAGAAACAAAGAAAAAATGGGCCCTGGTGGCTTGGGAGAAAGTTTGCAGGCCAAAAAGCAAAGGAGGCTTGGGGCTGCAAGATCCACAAACGACCAACAATGCCTATGGGGAGAAACTATGGTGGCGTTGGGTCAAAGAAACTGCAACACCTTGGGTAAACCTATGGAAGGAAAAGTGTGCACCGGACACCCACGATCAGGACAAAATCCGCTTTGGAGGAACCAGGGAAGGCTCAACCATCTGGAACCTAGCATGGATTCAGACACAGATATTTTGGGAAATCAGGAATGGCAGAACGACCAGATTTTGGGAGGATGCCTGGCAATAGGAACCAAGGATGGAAAACCTGAACAGAGGGATACTCCAACAGGACTTCATCATGCAAGGAAAAATCAACGTCTATCGATACTGGCAGCAGGGAACAGACCGCAACAAATGGAGAACCTGGGACAATATTATTCCTTAGAACAAGGAGATACCCGCAACAACAATAAAAGAGGTGGAGGAGGAACTAGGGAGACAGAAAATAACAGTAACGAAAGGAGAAGACCAATTGAGGTGGGGAAAAAAGGAAGGAGGGGAATTCAACCTAAAAGAAGTCTAGCACTATATGGCGAACCCAGACCAAGATGACCTAGCACAACACTGGGATAAGCTCTGGAACAACCCCCAATGGCCAAAGATTAAGATCTTCCAGTGGCTAATATTACACAAACGCATCCTAACTTGGGATAACCTAAGGAAAATAAGTTTCACTGGTCTATCAAGATGTCATCTATGTCAAACTCAGGAAGAAACAACCAGCCATCTCCTCAACGAATGCGCCTACACTGCAGAACTGTGGGACTGGGCAACAAGTATCTTCTATCAGTCAGATAGGATCTGTGGTAACATAGTCGCAACAATCAAGCTATGGAGAGAAAACTACAATGACCAAGCAGAGGTGAACCTCTGTTGGATCCTCACCCCAGGAATGATCATATGGCCGACATTGATCCGGATTTTATGAGCAGAACGAAATGAATACAAATTATTAATAGGTGCTTAACACAAAAATAACAGAGATACAGTAAAACTGGTTTTCTATTAAATAACGAAATAAGCTGA
>JZKD02S1255140.1:188577-210328 GCA_000966675.3 Picea glauca
AGGGTTTTGGATGCCGCTGGCTCCTATATGTATATTGTATTGTAAACAATGTAACACAATGTATGAATATAATATATGTTGGTTTTCCCGGTTTGGGTTTCCAGGTGAAAAATCTGTGTGTAATGTTTGTATTTTCCATTGTATATTTTCTGTTATTTTCTGAATATCAATTTGCAGTAGATATTGTACAAGGTTAGAATTTACAGTTTTTAGACTGGATTATGGTAGCCTAGGTTGGTTTCCCGTTGTGGCGACCCAAGTACTTTTTGTTTACTTTCAGATACTGCACTCCAAGGACCCCAAATCTGGTTTCTGTTAAGGCAGATCCTAGGAATCCTTGCATCAGTTTTGTACTATAACCTTATAAAGCAATATAGATTCACACACTCATTTACTAAAAAAAAAAAAACACTACAGAACTAAAAACATTATTTTTTATATAATAAAAAAACCCATATATGTCATGATCTCGTTGGATAATAGATTTTATTGAGAGCTTCACTATTCCCAATGATTTATATGTTGGCATATCCAAAGTTTTTATTATCTACAATGTTTTTGAATTTGTACTATTCATATTGAAATGTTTGGATATCCAAAGTTTTGAGCATGGATAGTCATTTTTCATATTACTTTGTCCTCTGAGTATATTTTTTAGCATAGTCTCGAATGTTATTGTTATTATTAGTACTTTTTATTATTATTTATTATTATTATTATTATGTTTGTTTTTTCTTTATTGTTGCGTGCTTGGAGAGGCTTTTCATTATTGCGTACCTAAACAGGCCTGCCACACTGCTTTCTTTCTTAAATGTTTGCACAATGCAACGCCCTTCGACGGTTATTACAGCCTTAAGTTTTTACCTAATAGGCCTTGTAGCCTTAAATTTTTACTCTATAGGCATGTTACCGTATAGTTTCATCCGATTTTTTGATACAATGTTGTCTGGAGTGAATTTGGGCAATCTTGTTCTTCACTGACATTATTGGTTCACTGGTTGATGATTTTTGGTTGGTTCGCTCAATTCTTCTTGTTGTTGTTTGATTCAACTTTGCAAAGTTGAGGTCCTGTAGTTGCAGTTGGACCTCTTCGTTGTTGTTCACTGGTTTTTTGTTCTTCAAATTTGCAAGCAATTGGACCTGTTGTTGCAGTTTGTAGGGTTTGGAGTTGCGCTTCTGTCGTCCCTCATTGATGGGTAATTTTTCATGCCATGGTTTCATTGTTATTCATTGTTTGTTTCTTGCTATTTGCAGTTTTCAAGCAAGAATTTTCAATACTAGGAGTCCCTAGCTCGAAACCCTATTGCAGAACATTCTTCTGTGTGGTTTCTACGACCAAAATCTTTTGTTTGTTTTTTCACGCCAATGTTCTATACAGAACCCACATTTTTCCCAATCTTCTTCTCATATTTTATGTTTCTGGAAACCATACATTTCGTGCATTTTTCTCAGTCTGTTCCCTTCCAAACTTCTTGTTCCTCTTTGAATGTCGATGTTGGACACAGAACCTAGATCTGTTGCAGCTACAATGAAATACAAAAAAGAAAACCATATGTTCTCTTATTTTTTGTTCCTGGAAACCATGCATTTGGTGCATTTTTTCCAGGTTGTTCCCTTCCAATCACATATGCCAACTTCCACGTCTTGGATATCGTGCTATAGTTGTTTCCAAAATAGCAATGCAAAAGGGTTTAGAAAATGAATTCGTAGTTGTCACATGGGGAAAGCATCTTCCAAGGTCTTGTAACAAGGCATGTTTTTATTCTCCAAATAAAAAACTTTGTCCACTTATTTGCTTTGTATCTTACAAAGCATCTTCTACCACTGAAAATATTCTAGGATGCATGCTAGGAATAGGTTCAAAAAATGATATACCTTGAATACTAGGTCTTTGTGCTCAACAAATTTATAGTGTTATTTATTTTTGTTGTCTCTTATGCTTGGTTCACTGTTCACTGTACATTTGTTTGCTTTTCATATGCTGTAGCGACTAGGGGGATTGAATTTGACAAGAAGAAGGTTGAAGGATACATAACGGAATTGGTATGCGGTTCCGCACTTATAATTTTCTATTTGTCTTTTTTTTTTTTTTTCTCTGTAACTTGCATATAAACTGAATATAGCTAAGAAACATCTTGAAAATCATAGCTTAAGAGATGACACAAGTAATAGATGTTGATTCCTATGAAATAGATTCAGACTCCATTGTACATGACAACATCAACCAGGTATTGCATAGCAAAGGGCTTTTTAGATTTGGATGCATTCTCGTATACTATAGGAGATTGCCTTTTTGATGCATTTTAGGTTCTATTGCATTTTCATTATTCCTTGACCGAACTACGCAATGGAATGATAGATTATTTCTTGGGATGTTTAAAAAATGGAGACGCTGAGGCATTGGAGTCGTATGAATACGAATTGGCATCTGATTTTCTTTGACAATTGCATGGAATACATGATGTCACTACGTAGTTTTCAAAGATGCGGTTGTCCACATCTGCAATTCTGCCTTCACATGAGAGGGGAATTTGGGGAGATACATTTTTAATACGGTGGTTTTCCCAGTGGCTCAATATATCAATTGGAATATGGTCATTGACAAGAAAAACAAGATATCCACTATTCAACAAAACTACATCTAGTGATCCATATTGCATCTTGTTCAATGATGCTAATCCTGTCAGTGGTCATTATGAACCACTACTATATAGAAAATTATCCATATGCAATCTTGGAGGACCTCATACTTACTAGTTCCTCATTTGCAAAGACCTTGGATCTCAATGGAAATGAATTATGCATCGTATACACTGCCATGGCTTGTAGATAGCGATAATTGTTGCATCTAGTTGTGGAGATAGTATGTTCAATGCAATTTTCTATTTGGTGGCAACAGAGTTCGATGTGAAGTCGTTGCGGCTTTACACTATACAATCCTTTTGCAATGCAATTATAGGCGGAAGCCAACAGACTTTTAGCTGCTTTCATCAACACCTTTCACCATATCTCCTAGAAAATATTCTGACAATTGAAAGTTCGCAAGAATACCTTGTAAACATGGCACTACCATATTAAAAAGGAAATTTAGAGGGTGGAATATTCTGTTTGCAATGGCTATCTATCATATTCTGAGTGAATATCTAGGTCTGGTCGACCCTCCCTGATGGCACTGTCCATTCCTGGTGTATTGATTCAAACTACGATCGAAAAATTGACATCATCTCATTGAAAACAGATACGCCACATATCCATTATCAAACTTTGATGGGAAATACTACTGGTTCAGGGTCCATTGTCCATGCCACCCAAACCACATCGAATCTGCATACATGTAGCATGTTATTTAATGAAAAGGAAACTCGTCGCAGTTGTGATGAGGCCATACAGGGCTTAAAAAAAAAACATAGACTAACCTATCACAACTTAAAAAGGTCATACGTGAGAGAAAAAAATACATTGGTGGTATAGGAAATACTACCAGTTTAGGGTCCAGTGTCAATGTCAGCCAAACCACATTGAATATGCATAAGCGTTGCATGATATTTAATCAAAATGAAACTCATCCAAGTTTCCATGAAGTCATCCTAACCTTGAACAAAAGACGTAGACTAACTTATTACAACTTCAAAAAGGTCATACATGAGAGAAAAAAATACATTACCACGCTTCCTTATAGACAGAAACTAACATATCACAACCTAAAAAAAATTGTTCATGCACAACACAATCACATTTTTGCTTTCCCTGCCAAGCACAAACATCACATGTCGAATGACAAAGAACATAACAATTTTCATCATCGAAATGGTGAGGATGCAATGCTCATAATAAATTTTGCTTCCACCTCCAACATGGCTTCTCAACAAGTGGAATTAGTTTCTAGTGGCAAGCATAAGTTAACCTACCACATCTTGAAAAAAAAGATACGTGAGAGAAACAGGTATGGTCACATATCCCACAATGGTCATGGCACTGACCGAGAGGAAAAAATCACATTTCTTGGGATAGAACCAACACCATGCACTGCTACCATTGAAAACCAACAAACACTTTCCACGCATACTTCCCTCCGAAAGAAATATGCAAAATGGATCTATATGAAAAAAATCAAAGGCCCTCGTTCCATTGCATGTGAAATTTGGGATCAATTGAATTTTGAAAAAAACAATAAGTATTTCATGCCTGATTTGGAAGAAGAATACCTCCTCTTGACACTAAATTATAAAACATTTTCCAGTGGCAATATTTTTCTTCCATGCAAACGATCGCTTGAAAATGGGAAACTACCACACTTTGCAACGCTTGACCAAATAAGATGTAATACACCACTACCAGATGTAAGTGAACTTACAGAACATGAAGAGAGACTCGTGTCTCTGTGAATCACATTTGCACAAATCATACCCTGGGGATATAAATGACCCCAAATGGGCTTAACAAGATCAATTATTAATGTGCCTATCCAACTAGATGTTGTGAAAAAAGCCTTGCCACAATTCATTAGTGATACAATGAAAATTGTTTTGGCTCTCAAAAGACGCTTGCAATACAAGAATGCTTATCAAACAGGTAAAGTGTGTGTGCATGTTGTCATGAAAGCATTAAAAGAATTATGTTCCAGGACCCTGTACAAAGCACAGAACATTTGTATAAATGAGAACTGGAAAAATGATCTTGGAGAAGGGGATGACAACTCTACACAGACTCTCGAAACTGCTAGTGAATTTGATACAAGAAATGAATCAGAGAATGAAACACCTGCTGAAACATTGATACATGGATTCATTGACTCACAACGCATTCGTGACTTGCAAGACAAGATTGTCGAAATTGCACCTGTTGAGGGGAAACATCCACTTGGAATATTCAAGGACAAATTTTCTGAGGAAATGAACTTCCCAATATTGTTCTATTTTAATTATTCCTTAATTAAATCACTTTATTAATTAATTATCCTTTTTGCCTCTAAAAAGTGATTTATTCATCCCTATGGCTTCTCCGGCCACTGAAAGTCACTTCTCATCATCTAATCTTGTATTGTTCTTCCTCTCGATTCTGATGATCTATTACACTAAGAGTTTTCTCCAAGTATTATGCCCAAAATGACCTTCTTAGTGAAATTAACTAAAATATGACCCATAATAACTCAAAATTACGGAAATTGTTGGAATGCAACGGAACCAAAGCCAAGGTATGCGGAATGGATCTGATAATGAAATATGATGAACGATGCAAGTTGGGCCCTAAAACCCCTCAATAACCGTTGAATTATTTTTAACCCCCATCTGGCTACTCTGGTAAGCATAACACTCTATAACATAATAATGTCCAAAAATGGGGACATTACAGTCCTCCCTGCTAGAATATTACTTGTCCTCAATAAATAACTGAATCAATATGTATATGATACCAATATCCCATATCCACCTGTGTGACTTGTAGTAATATATCCTCAAGACATGGACCCTCCAAGTGCTCACCATACATGATATTCAAATGCTCCTAATGAGTAGAATGATCATGCGCACCCAATCCTCGGTCAACTGACCAAGCAACCACTTTACTCGGATCTATACCCCATCAAACTATGGACTACCAAGCACTCCAATCCCTGGATCCCATATCAAGGTGCGAACTGCAGTGCCTTGCAAATTATATTCCTATTAGATACCAACATCATGAATCTACTGAAGATACCCAACTAACATAACAAGTAGATACAATATCCGTCCATCAAGGAGTCTCTCACATAAACCCATCTCCCAACTATCATCTTTGGAAAAATCTAGATCCCCTGCTAGCCCAGAAGATGATCTGCTGATATATATGATCCCCAACCAAGGAGATCCACCCTGCCACAAAGAATACTATCTTGAATTTCTCTCAAATTCCCCCAACAATGGAAGGAATCAATCATGCAAGCATGCATTCTAGAAGAGCACCAAATTTTACATCACATAACTTGGAAGGTGTCATACTAAGTATCTTTGTGCCCATAAAATTGTAAACCTATGGCTAAAGTATGTTGATAGTCATCATGTGCTATCCATAATCACTAAACTCGGCCTCCCTGCCAATCCATATTGCTGCCTATGGAGTCCCATGCTCCAACAATGTCTCTATGATTTCTTCCCTACTATATATCTCTAGTGCCCTAGGGTCGAGAGAAGCTAGCATGCTCTCCCAACTCAACATTGAAACAAGGGTGGCTATGGATTCATGCCATGACTCGTGATGTTGACATACCAAACATGCCCCCATGTGTCTCATGACATCATCATTAAGATTCCCCAAGGAGAATCTCTCGTTGTCCTATTGACAATTCCTGAAATGGCCAGGCTATCCAATCATAGTTACATCATGTACGTCCCTCAAGATCCCTAATGCTTCCTAATGCAACCATACCTCCTACCAATTGAGCTCATAGACCTCATCAGAATCATCTATCCATCTCTTCTCCCAATCCTCATCCTGCTGAGACTCTGAACCCGCATCAAACTCTGGACTACCAACTCTCCATATCCCCTACCACAATCTATCTCCCCATATGTTTTTGTCTATGATGAAATTATTGGGGAAGGCTAACAGAAGTAACTGCAATTTTCCATAGGACTGGAAAGTACCATAGACTTTGGTCAATCCCAAGGACTTGACCAAAATCTCATCCACGGGTACCCATGGTAAATAATCTCCTATACTCATCACTAAAATCCAACCATCGAGTACAATAGTCGATAACTCCACAAACCACTAGTCAATAACTATCCCTCCATCATAACTCATATAGCTTCTTCTACTATGAAGGTGATCTCCCAAAACTATTTACTTTTGCAAGGGATAGGAATCTCCATGCTCCACTAAGTATGTCTCCTCCCTACAATCCAATGCATCCCCTTGAACCCCATTGTACACCTATTCATGCTCCTGTGAACTATCTCTCATCATCATATGCCTCTGTATATTCATGCAAGATTTTATATCCTCCTACATCATCATGTATCCAAGGTGTACTACTAGATCAACCTCTACATGGATGTCAACCAATCCTGGAACACAAACGCAAGTGTCCTCGTAACTTCCCTTGGATCTAGAATCCCCATGTGTATGTGTATGACCAAATGTCTCAGAATTACCCATGAATGGTGGTACCTATGACACCTGGACATCCTCCAACATCTCTTGGTCATATACCTCCATAGCCATCAGCGATACGGGGCATCCCTCACACACCTCCATCATCTAGAATTTCTCTACCAAACCACCAACATCCTTTGGCGAAGTGGCTGAAGTAAACATCTAACTCTCTGCTGATATAAATATAGTATATCCCTAACTAGTCTTCTTAAGGAGCTCCTCTAATATGAACCCTGATTCCTAAAGGGTTTTTTTTCCACCTTCCAAGAATCCTCGTGTGCTCACCAACTCATGAGTGATTTTGTCCACCTGAATCTCCTTCTCCCTCAGTTCCCTATGATCATCTCGCCAACCTCCAATAGGTAATCCTATCCATCAATAATTATTGGTAGTCGTCCCTCATCACAATCACTCTCTCCATTAGTGTATGGAAGTCATCAATGGCAAGTCCCCCATCTAAACTATCATGTGCCATTGAATCCCTCCAACAATATCCTACCACCAATGTGTGTGTATCATCAATGCGTCTAGTGGTTTTCATGATCTCGTCCTCACTGACTCTCAACTGTCCTGTCAAGTGTCATGACATCTAATCACAATCCTGTTGAGGTGCTACCTCATGCCTCTCATTGCTAGTGTCAATAATGGAAATCCCAACAACACACTCCTAAAAATATAAGGCATTGAACATACCATTGTTCACTATGCTATTGATTCCTCCTGTATGCCGCTGCACATCATCACCAACTACTACCCCCATCTGAATAACATTGTATCCTGTATGGGTAGTTGTATCCTCATGTGCACTCACTCTGCTAATGGTATCTACACTTGGGTCCCATACATATGTGTCCAGACATGAGATATTGTCATCCTGACCAATTGGGAGTGTATCCTCATCATTGTAAACTGGTTATGGAAGTGAGTATCCCAACAAGATGTTGGTCTCCACAACCTGATATAATAGTAGACTCCCCAAAAGAGGTGAATCACTCTCCTCATACTAATAGGTATGCATATAGTCAACTGGATCCAATCCATGTCTCTCCTCCCGGGTATGTAGATCCATATGTCCCTTGTGTTCCAATACTACACAAGGCTCATCTACCACCTATGGAATGTCACTGATATCCTCATGTGTCCTGTCTAACATAAATGTTTGAAAATGTAAGGACTTTGTCATTCTCATCTCCATGGGAGGAATATTATCCCCTATGCTTGAACTCATACCAGGTGCTAACACATCTGAATCCTCACAAGTGTCACTACTATGGTGAAGTGTTGAGTACTCAACACTATCTAATCGGATAGTTGAAGCACATGTGCCATCATCCTATCCATCCAATTGTATATATGATGTGTAGGTTTCACTTGCCTCATCATACTTCTTTAAATATGTATATATGGTTACATCCTCATGCACCTCCTCATCATCACTATCGTAGTGCACCTCAACAATATGCACTTTCCCTTTACCCCTGCATCTGTGATCTTGATCCCAAGGCTCTTTGCAACTGTAGAAAAGTTCCTTTCTCCTAATGGGTGTATCTCAATATGTGTTCCCTTCAATATGATAGCATGTGGTGATGTATCTACCTCCTTGCCTTCTTTGGCCTTCTTTTATTTTGCTATGATGGTCCAATAATGTACTTCTTCCATCCTTTTAACCCAATGTGTAACCTCATCTTTTCTCCGCCTAGGATTTCTGATGGATACAAACTGTTGGAATGTTACTTGAGCCCTGAATGTCTCACTAAGGGCGTCATATTCCTCATTACAATAAATGATCTCTTCTGCAAAATCCATAAAATTGATCTCTCCTATAGATCATCAATGTATATCACAAGCTGGCAAAGGAAATTTTCTCTGATACCACTGTAATGTTCCCAAATAAATTTCCTTGGAACATGTTAAGTTTCAGTGTTTTCTGGTCGTGGTATTTCATCAAACAGTTTGCATGCTATGTGATTTTGGGTTGTTTATGGTATGATTTGTATGTGTTTTTTCATCCAACAGTTGCATGTAACAAATAAATAAGAAGATAACTAGATTTCAGCAAAAGCTCATGAAGGAAAATACAATAAGATAGCCACAAATCAGATTTGAGCTTTATTTATTAAATAAGTAGCTCCATACATGAAATATTCAGATCTGGAAATACATATATCAGATTGGTTATATGGCTGTAGGTAGCTCCAAAAACAAGATAGAACAAAGGGATGTAGCTCCTAAAATCCTCCAAACACCTCCTTAAGTCTGGACCTCCAAAATAGCTTTGTTCTTTGACACTATATGATCACCTTGGCTAGAAAGTGTGCCCCACTAGCTAGTAGATCCAAAGCCCTGTAACAACCCTAGTTAAATAATTAATTGTCATAGTTAAATAATTTTTTAAAGTATATTAAGTTTAATTAATTAATTAATGGTCTTGAATTATTAATTGTTTAATGTATATTAATTAATTAATTAATTGATTGATTAACTCATTAAATATTTGGTTAATAAATTTAAGTTTAATAAATTTTAATTTATTAAATAAAAACTTGACATATCGAAAGATGGAAACATTAAGGAGAAGGGGATAAGGTGGGTGAGTCTTAATGAAAGGAAGAGGGCAGTGAATGAGGAAGGGAGGAAAAGAAGGATATAGGGGGGGAAACACTCGGGAAAAGGGGACTTTTGGGGGGTAGGGAGCATTTTTTTGATAGGGGAGACTGTATTGGGCATTTTCACTTCTGGGAGATTGGGAGACTATATTACGGGTTTTGGTTGGAGAAGCTTGTAGAAGGATTGTTACAAGGAGGCACCTGTTGTTGGGAGTTTTAGGCTTGGGGGCCAGGAATCCTTACGGAATCCTAGAGCTAGGGAGCCAGAGAGGCTCTGTTCCTAGCAGGTTGGGTGGTTAGACGGTTTTGGGTAGATCATTAGGCAAAGTTGGAGAATTTGGGCAAAGCATCAGGCAGAGCTCGAGAACAACAGTAGCATCAGTTAGACATATGTTTTTTCATTTTTTTTCTATGTTATATAATTTATTATGATCTGTTCATAAATTTTATTTAATTTGAATGGTTATATTCTGGTTATGAAATTATGAAAATGTTAAGATAACATTTCTTTAAAATAATTTTTTTGTTTTGTTTAATAAGACTTTGTCATAAGAGACCTTACACATGGTATCATAGCTTCTTCTTTAAAAACTTGGACCAAGGCCTACCTACCTACCCACATGTAAGAAGGAAAGTTTAGGAATGAAATTGTTCCAACCCAGAGATTTAAACAACCCCTAAATAAGTTATATTGAAACCCCTTACATCAATTTAGAAAAAGCATCCCTGAAACCCTAATTAATATATGTGTGTGTAAATATGAATCTGGGCTCCAAGCTCCATCTCCATGCAACTTGAAAACAAGAGGACCAAGCCTATTCATACTTGGCTAACTAAACCCTAAAAAAAAATAAAAAAAATTAATGTTCCAATTATCTATTAAAAAATAAAGATTGAGCATACTATTCAACCAAAAATAAAGTTGAAAAACTTGAAACACCAGAAAGTTGAAAATAAAATAAAATTGGGGAATGACATTGCTCAGTATATCTATTCAGATTTAACACCACGGTGGAGTAATTTGGATGAATTAGCTAACAATATATGTTAATGAGGAATCACATGTGCATAGGGTTTGGTTGCAGCCAAGAGCATGTTGGATACTGTTGCATCTACGTTATTTCTTGCTCGGTCACTTAAAATTGTTTTGACTAATGGCCAACACAAACTTTTATCTTTAGCATAGAGTGTAGGGACACGTTCTTCTCTTGTGGGTGCTTTAAAAACAAAACAAAACAATGTTGGCCATGGTGGGCTGCCTGAGAAGACAATCTCACTCGAGCACCTAGAAGAATCATTTGGCCCAACTAACAAACTTTAGATATTGGTCTCTGATCACTTTAACTGAATTAGAAGATGAAAAACTCATATATTAACCAATTTTGGAGATGAAAAACTTATACTCGATTTATGGTAAACTTTAAACTTTAAAAACTTGAATTTCCAATCTTGAAACTTTGAATAAATCAAAAAAGATTAAGGATACATCAAGGCACAACCTTCTTAAAGTTTACAACCTGCTTTGAATTTCCATGCACCAGAGAGTTTTACCAAGTCACATGCCAAATCATATGACACCATGTTGGCGTGCAAGACCAGGCACCAAATCACAATGGAGGAGCCTAGGAAGGAGCATTATACAAATATATATTTGTATAATAATAATAAAATTTATATATTGGGCCCGAAGACTCAATCTCCAATTAGTCGAGCCAACTTCACGAGTTGTTAAGCCAGGAACCTAACACAACAACACAACAAGTTATCACCAACTACCAAGTTGCAAATCCCAACGCACAGACAACATGCACCAAGCGCAAGTCACATGGAGGAAGAGCTCATGAGGGTGCCCAAAAGGAGTACTCATAGCCTAAACTCCATGTTGCATAGAAAAGGATGGCATTCATAGCCTTCCATCTATTGATGATATTGTTATTATTTACACTATCAAGCAAGAGCATAACAAACACAGGGACCTCTCCGACTCCATGCTTTTTCAAAACATGCAAAGGCAAAGCATGCAACTTTTCTTCATAAGTTTTCTCAAATTGGGCACCAAGTCCAGATTCCCCGTCAGTCCATCACAATTAGAAGACATCTCGGAAAATGAAAGCTTGTCAGGGGGCTACAACACTTCTTCACATTGAGCCAATCTGGTGAGGAATTCCCATAGACATGATGGCAAATTTCGACAATCACAAAAAAAAAATCCACTAAAAATAGCATAGCTTTATCCAAATCCGACTAAAAACCACAATAATTGATCAAAACATAATGAATAGGTGTATTCTCAGAGGGGATTCAAATGTGGGTATGCACAAAACAATGAACCCAACAGTGATTACTATGGATTTCAGGAGAACAATAAACCCAACATGAATTTCTATGTGGGTATGCACAAAAAAATAAATATTTAATGTAACAGGAACTTATATCTCGATATGCAAGAGGGTTTTCTTTTAATAATGAATACTGAATTGAAACCCTTGACAAGTCAGGGATTCAATCTGGACACAAAGACCTAAATCTGATGACAACACAGATGAAATTATGTATAATGAAAGATACCCAACGGGATTTCTATACAAAATACTATAGAATTGTTCAACAAACTGCACAGAACATACAAACACAAGGGAAATAGAGGGAAATTGGTTTCAGGGAAATACAAAACTACACAACAACTGCAATCTGAGAATGGATACCCTTGCACTACCCTTCACACAAAGGAGGAGAGACCACAACAAATCCCACATCCAAGTGAGATATCATGAGAAACCAAAGGAAAATAGTTGAAACCGAGCGCCAAGTCCATGAGCTACCGATCCAAGCACCTACAACGCAACACAAAACAACGAAGTCAAGATCCAAGTTGCAAGCACCATATACGACCGAGCCAAAGCCCAAGACCAAGCAACCAACCGATAAACCACCAGATCCAAGCGCAACTGCACCAAACTCAGCATGTTAAATGAGACAAGACCAAGCTTCCAGAGCCAAACCCATCAAGGGAGGAGCCTGCAACCATTACCATAACTCCGCCGCAGTTGCAGAGTGGGAGAAGCCCAGGTCACACTTGCATAGTGAGAAAGGCGGCAAGTGATGGAGCGTTAGGGTTTGAGAATAGTTTAGGGTTTGGGATAGAGAGGCGTGTAGGGTTGGGAGTCTTTGGAATGAGCATGGTGAGGTAAGGGCATGTGGGCCTCATGCGAGGACCCACTGCCCACGTTGTAATTCTTTGTTTTTTTATTATTTATTTTTATCATTATTTTGTTTATTTTATTTTTTATATATTTGTTATTATCATTTATTATTTATTATTTTTTTGGGGGTTAAAAATTTAATGTTTTATAATTTAAATAATAGTTTGAATTAAATTTAATAATTTAAATAATAAATTGAATAATAGTTTGACTTAAATTTAAAATTTAAAATTTATTTTAGCCCTTAAATTATATTTAAATTATTATGTGTTAAAACATAATAAAAATAATGTATTATTAGTCAAAAATGTTAAAACATAATAATGTTAATCATGTTCTAAAACATTATTAATTAACTATGTTTTAAAATTTATTTATAATTAAAATTATGTTTAATTATATTTAAATTTATGATTCACGCTTAAATTTAAAACTAGTTAAAGCGACTAATTAAATTTTTTTAAGCGAAAAGTTAAGGACTTAGACCGAGATAAGCAAGAGGGGGGGGCTTCATGCGCACTAGGAAGGTAAGTTAGAGAAATTGGCGAGTATGGTGCAATGCTAGCGTAGCTATCAGGCGAGGGAGTCAGTGGTTTTCTTAGGCAAAGACATCAAGTTTAGACGCTTTAACCCTAACCTAGCCACTTCCCCTAAAGAGAGTAATATCTGTTTACAGACAAGTAAAAAAAACTTACGCCTAACCCTGTTTTCTAGTTTAAGTTGCGCAAATGTGAAATGTCCTAGACTCACCCTGACGAACTTTGGTTGATGCAAATTCAAGTATACAAGATGGTTAGGACGAGAGGAAACAAAGGCAGAGGGGCATCGACGCAGAGACTGCCAGCACCGCCACCACCATTGCCTGAATTAGCTCCCATTTTGCGCTCTTTGGAGGCCATAAATGAGACTTTAAAGGGGCATCAGCCAGCAGGGATCGAAGTGGAACCCCCACCATCTGGAATGGGTAATCCTGAAGCGTCGAGGGATTCAAGGGGAGGGCCTCCACCCGAAGACATCACTACAGAACTGCAGAAGATCAAACTTCCAGAGTTTGTCCGGGGTCGTGCCAGTGAACGTGCAAAGGCATGGTTGGAAGGCATGACAAGGTGTTTCGCCTTAAGGGACTATGCGTCCACTTCAAAGGAAAAGATAACAATTTTTCAGTTGAGAGATAGTGCCCTGAACTAGTGGGGCAACCTGGAGAGGTAATTTCACCTTACCCCAGACACCGTCTCTTTGGAACTTTTTGAGGAAAGGTTCCAAAGGAAATATTTACCAGCTTATTACGAGGAATAGCAGGTGGGATAATTTCATGCTCTAGTACAGGGAAACAAGACCATAGAAGAATATGAGATCAAGTTTATGGAATTGGTCAAATATGTTTCATACATGGATAATGACCAATGACAAGCAGAATGATTTGTCTATGGGTTAAACCCTAAGATAAGGGCCATGGTACGGATGTGGAAACTGTCTTCATTAGCAGAAGTAGTCGAAAATGCACATTATGTGGAGGAACACATGAACTTAAATGGAGGTACAAGATCGACCTTTCCGCTATCATCCTAGATTCGTGGGGAAGGCCCCAAGGACATTTCCCAGGGGAGGGGGATCAAGGCCACCTCCATATGGTAATAGAGTTGCACCAAGGACAGTCGCCACAGGGATTTCAATGGCAGCAAGTGCAGCATCCCGTTCATTAACAATGATGCAGGCAGGTCCACGACCATCTCAGGGAGTAGCTAGTAGGGGCAGGGGTTATAGGGGAAGGAAATCATTTCAAATATTGTCACAGAGCAGTGCGCAGGTTCCATCTAGAGTTACATGTTGGGTATGTGGAGGACCCCATTACCAACATGACTGCCCAGAGTTACAATCAGGATTTGTGCATAGATAAGGAAAGGCCCCGATGGGAAGAGTAAGTGGTAGCCACCAGATTTATGCAATAGTTAATAATAGCCAGGCATAACATCAATCCATGGTGGTGGAATCGCCAGGTACGCTAAATCATATCAATGTTAAAATTTTATTTGATGTTGGTGCTACAAATAGTTTCATTTCACCATCTGAATTAGAAAAGAGTGGGTTGGCAACCTATGAGCACGATGACTTTAAAAAAGTCGATATGGCTTCGGGGGAAAAACAAGCAGTAGGACCTAGTGTTGATAATTGTCTAGTAGACCTGGGAGTGTGTAATACCAGGTTGAAGGTATACGTCACTACTCTAGGGGCATACAACCTAATCATTGGAATGGATTGGTTAGAAGCCCATCGAGCTATGGTAGATTGTTTCACAAAAAGGGCTATTTGTGTTGACGATGAAGGAAGGATAGTAGAGATCCAAGGTGTACGGAGAAATGTGTCTCTACGCTTTATCTCAACTATGAAGGTTAAGCGGTGCATGAGGCAAGGGTGTCGACTTTATGTAGTGGAAGCAGTCACTGAAAGGAAAGGACCCTCCTTGGATCAGTACCCAGTATTGTCAGAGTTTAAAGATGTTTTTCTGAACGAATTACCAGGGTTACCTCCTGAGAGGGAGCTTGATTTTACTATTAAGCTAAACCCTGGTGTAGAACCAATTTCCAAGATTCTGTATCGGATGCAAGCGCCAGAACTTTGTGAGTTGCAGATGCAGTTGAAAGAGCTACTCAACTTAGGGATAATTAGACCTAGTGTCTCACCTTAGGGTGCACCAGTAATTTTTGTGAAGAAGAAGGATGGTTCCTTACGACTATGTATAGATTACAGGGACTTGAACCATGCTACAGTGAAAAATAGGTACCCAATGCCACGGATAGATGATCTCTTCGATCAGATGAAAGGAGCAACGGTATTCTCAAAAATTGATTTGTGATCAGGGTATCACCAGTTAAGGATTAAGGAAGGCGATATCCCTAAAACTTCCTTTCGAACTCGGTTCGGGCACTATGAGTTCTTGGTAGTACCTTTCGGATTAACCAATGCACTAGCAATATTTATGAGCCTCATGAACGACGTATTCCAGAAGTACTTAGACCATTTTGTACAAGTCTTTCTAGATGACATCCTCATCTATTCCAAAAACGAAAGAGAGCATGAGGAACACTTGCGAGTGGTGTTGTCCTGCCTTAGAGAGAACAAATTGTATGGGAATTTGTCGAAGTGTTCCTTCTTCCAGAAAGAAATCCACTATTTAGGTCATATCATTTCTGGTGAAGGAATCTCTATGGACCTAGAAAAGGTAAAGGTCATTATGGAATGGCCAGTGCCGAAAAATTCTCATGAGGTAAGAAGCTTTATGGGGCTAGTAGGTTACTATTGGATATTTGTGGAAGGGTTCTCTAAAATAGAGAAACCCATCACCACTTTGCAGCGCAAGGGGGTCAGGTATGAATGGAAAAAATAATGTGATAGTGCATTCATCGAGCTTAAGAGGTTACTAACTAGTGCGCCAATTCTACGAGTGTCGGATATGGAAAAGGACTTCATAGTCTGCACGGATGCCTCAAAGCAAGGGTTGGGGGTCGTGCTAATGTAGGATGGAGGAGTGATAGATTATTCGTCAGGGAAGTTGAATAAACACGAGGAGCTTTACGCTACTCATGATTTAGAGTTGGCAGCTGTAATGCTAGCTCTAAAACTTTGGAGACACTATCTAGTGGGGCGAAACTTTGAGCTCAAAATAGACCATCAAAGTTTAAAACATCATTTCACTCAAAGGGATCTGAATGTCATGCAAAGGTGATAGAGTGAGTTCATGAGTGAGTACGATTTTGGTATTTCATATATCAAGGGCAAAGAGAATGTGGTCGCGGATGCATTGAGCAGGAGGCCATGTGTCTTCTCCTTGGTACCCTTAAAACTCAATCTGAGGGAACGTGTGTTGACGCAACTCCATGGAGACTGTTGGTATTTAAAGGTTACTTCAAACCTCTAGAGTGGGAGGCAATTAGATCCAACATATAAAGGATATAGTCTGGAAGCAGACAGATTGTCAATATATCAAGGAAGGATGCATGTCCCTGAAGGTGGGGATATTTGAAGCATCATACTGAAGGAAGCCCATAGAGTACTTTATTGTGTGCATCTGGGTGTGAAGAAGATATACGTAGACATGAGGAATATTTTCTTCTGAATATGCATGAAGTGCGATGTAGTCCATTTCATCGCCAAGTGCCTAGAGTGTCAACAAGTGACAGCTGGCCACCATCACCCGGCAGGTCTCCTAAAACCACATGATGTTCCTATGACCAAGTGGGAAGTCATTTCTATGGATTTTGTTGTGGGGTTGCCACTCACATCTCATAGACACAATGTCATTCTTGTGATAGTTGATAAGTTAACCAAGAGAGCTCATTTTATTCCAGTTAGAGACACTTATGATGTTACTGATGTGGCACGTGTGTTTGTAAGTGAGGTCATCTGTTTGCATGGGATACCTAGGAAGATCATTTCAGATAGGGGCTCCAGATTCACTTCTAGGTTTTGGACAAGTTTGCAGTCAGCGTTGGGGACTCACTTGAACTTAAGAACAACTTATCATCCTGAAACAGATGGGAAAAATAAGAGATTAAATCAAGTCATGGAAGACATGCTTGGGATGTATGTCATGGATAATCAAACCCATTGGGAGAAGTACCTACCTTTGGTAGAGTTCACTTACAATAACAGTTTTCATAGCTCCATCGGAATGCCACCCTACGAAGATCTATATGGAAGGCCATGAAAAACACCATTGAGTTGGGAGAGGTTGGAAGACTAAGTAATAGTTGGGCCAGAATTGATTCAAGAGATGGAGGAACAGGTGATTCAGATTAGGCAGAGACTAAAGGAAGCATAGGATAGACATAAAAGTTATGCGGATGCACACAGGACTGACCGAAGTTATAAAGTGGGAGATCAAGTTTTCATTCGTATCAGGACTAATAAGAGTACCATTCAGTTCAGGATGGGGACAAAGTTGTCACCTCGATTTATAGGACCGTTCAAAATCCAAGAGAAAACTGGACCTGTTGCCTATCATCTCGTACTGCCACCCCACTTGCATAAAACTCATAATGTTTTTCATGTATATGTTCTACGTTATTATGTTGTTGATGAATCACATAAACTAAATTGGAAGGAATTGCAGGTATCGGACGTGGGAACCCTCATCGTAGAACCATTACGCATATTGGACCGTAGAGTCTGACAGCTCAAGAACCATCTAGGATACCAAGTTAAGGTCCAGTGGGACAAATTTAGTCCAGAATCTGCTACTTGGGAGGATCTCGAGACGTTACGACGAGATTGTCCCTCACTTTTTAACCACCTCAAGAATATGTTCTCGAAGGTTGGGTGTATGTAACGCCACCTTTTGACTTAGACAGCTAGGATTACCTGAGGCCTAAACACCTTTATTTTCTATTCACAGTAAAACTATTAAATGATACACTTGAACTTTTAAGACGTATGAACCTGTATGAATGTTTAAATGTTATTGATGATGATGGATATGATGTGATATATTATGAGAATGTAAATTTTATGAATGTTTAAATGTTACTGATGATGATGGATATGATGCGATGTACTATGTGAATGTAAATTCTATGAATGTTTAAATGTTTTTGATGATGATGGATATGATTCGATATACTATGTGAATGAGAATCCTATGAAGGTTTAAATGTTATTTGAATGATGTTGGATATGATGCAATATATTATATAAATGATAATTCTATGAATGGGTAATGTTAATTGAATTATGAGATATTATGAGATCTATTTCTAACTTGAAAACTTTGATGTTAAAGTTGTTGGTACGCGGATACTGAATTGAAATTATGGTTGTAT
Organism: Picea glauca; assembly: GCA_000966675.3. NCBI lineage: Eukaryota > Viridiplantae > Streptophyta > Pinopsida > Pinales > Pinaceae > Picea > Picea glauca. Next base: position 207,340 of record JZKD02S1255140.1, read on the forward strand.
GCAATTACATGATGATAATGCATAAGATTTGTATTAGTTTGTGCTACAGACTAATCTACAGGTTATTGGGCTATGAAATAGCCAAGGGATAATGATGATGAAAGTGGATGTCATGACCACTGGCCGAGAAACAATATGGTATGAATCTTGTATGTGAAATTATATTGGTTTGGATACATTGCTATGATATGTGGACCAATGCAGGATTTTAGGAGGTGAACTGCCCAAAACTGAATAAACAATGAAAAAACTCCCAACAACATGGTGCCACTGTATATTCCATTGTAGGGTGTGGACCCTAGTCCTATTAGGAGGGGTGGAGGCATTTCCCACCATGTATCCTTTGAAACCTGGAGTCATGGGAGGACAGTGTTAGCTCACGCTCCCCTGGACATGTGATGATGATTGTCAGTTGCCTACTGGGGAAGCTTGGTCAAGATAGTGACACTTCCGCTTACGGGTTCTATTTAGAGTTAGGTCAATATAGTTGAATTTCCAAGATAGTCCAACAGAGGAAGGATAGGAATGGAAGATGGAAGTAAGTTAGGGAGGAAGGATGAATAGAAATAGTTGAGAGTGTATGGGGATTTGTCTTATGGTGGAATTTATTATTTTTCCTTCTGAAAAGAAAACTGTATATATGAATATTCATAATTACTTAACTGAACTACAATTGTCTAAATAACATTGTTGAGGTAGATAATTGTAATTAAAGGATTTCACAAACATTTGATTGGGTTATTGTCTTTTATAAAATGAATAGTCTTGTTGAATGGATTGGATGCATACATAAATTACTATAGAGATGATAGTTATTGTTATTAGTACATGCACAAGACTTGTATGTACTAGCTACACATGCATTTCTTGCACATGTACACTAGTATGTATGAGTTTTCTTGACTTACTTACTAATAATGTCGGTTATTTGTTTTGAATGTGTGAACCATGTGTCTTTTCCCTTGTATCATAAATACTTTAACTTCGGGACGAATTTTCCTGAAGGGTGGGTGTATGTAACAACCCTAGTTAAATAATTAATTGTCATAGTTAAATAATTGTTTAAAGTATATTAAGTTTAATTAATTAATTAATTATTTGTCCTGAATTATTAATTGTTTAATGTATATTAATTAATTAATTAATTGATTAATTAACTCATTAAATATTTGGTTAATAAATTAAAGTTTAATAAATTTTAATTTATTAAATAAAAACTTGACATATTGAAAGATGGAACCATTAAGGAGAAGGGGATAAGGTGGTTGGCATTGAATGGAGGGATAAGGTGGGTGAGTCTTAATGAAAGGGAGAGGGGGGTGGATGTGGAAGGGAGGAAAAGGAGGATATAGGGGGGAAAACACTCGGGAGAAGGGGACTTTTGGGGGACCGAGAGAATTTTTTTGATAGGAGAGACTGTATTGGGCATTTTCACTTCTAGGAGATTGGGAGACCGTAGTACGGGTTTTGGCTGGAGAAGCTTGTGGAAGGACTGTTACAAGGGGGCACCTATTGCTAGGAGTTTTGGGCTCGGAGGCCAGGAATCCTGGAGCTAGGGAGATTGAGAGGCTATATTCCTAGCTGGCTGGGTGGTTAGATGGTTTTGGGCAGATCATCGGGCAAAGTTCGAGAATTTGGGCAGAGCATCAAGCAGATCTTGAGAACAACAGTAGCATCAGTTAGAGGTATGCATTTTCATTTTTCTTCTGTGTTATATAATTTATTATGATATGTTCATAAATTTTATTTAAGCTGAATGGTTATATGATGGTTATGAAATTATGAAAATGTTAAGATAACATTTCTTTAATTTTTTTTGTTTTGTTTTGTTTGATAAGGCTCTGTCATAAGAGACCTTACAAGCCCCTAATGGTTCCAATATTCCCATAAAGAGGTAAATGATACACTTGGGAGGTCATGAATGTGGGTTTAAGATTTCATGTGGGTCATGTGTGCATGTGTTTCTAGGAAAGAAAATGCATTCCTATGTGCACACGTGCCTTCACACACCATTGCCACTTTTTGAACTATCATTTTCATGGGAGTGCCCCATGATAAGGCCCCACATTTCATATAATATTTCATTTTAAATATTATCATTCTTTACTTTTGCAAAGACGTAGGCACCCTAACTATATGAATGTTGAAAGGACCCTACTAAAGTCATGAATAATTATGGTAAAAGTAGGAAATAGTAATTAGTGGCTAGAATAAAGAGATTCCTTTTAGGAAGCTTTATGATGGTTCATTTTAATTATGAATCAGGATTGAATGCCTAATTCTAATAATCATAGGTTGTGTTTCTGAGTAGCATCATGAGGCTGAATGCCTAATATTTGTTGGTGTGTAATATTTTCTTTTGATAATATTTGAATCCAAGTAAGGATGACATATAAGGAAAGTTCCCAAGTTTATTACCTTCTACATATTTTTGTGTGGTATCAATCTTTGGGATATGTGTTCATCTCTGTGCCAAATCAAACCCAATCTTAGCGATTGAGCATTCCTAGCTTGGTACTTTTCAGGAGTGACCTCATTTATATTTCCAAACTTGTTGTATTATTTATGTTTTAAATTTGAAGCTCTGTATCAGTAGCTCTAGATTTGGAGTATTCTCCTACCTGACAAATTCTGATGATATTGGTAATAAAGAATGACTTTGTTTTATTTTTTCATATTACATCTACATAAAATTATTAGGGCTATCAATGATAGGGAACAAAACATTCATGAGACTATCTCTTCATCCCTAACAATAAACCTCTGGTCCCTCAGTGCATTTATGGGGTCATCCTAGAGTGTTAGTATCTCTTTCAATCTAATAGTAACAAAGATATAAGGAGATTGTTTTTTTGGTTTGGAGTGATAAGGACCTGTTATCCCCGATATCTAGGGATAACTAGGCGATCATGTCTCGAGGCCCACATGGTCCTAGACATGGAGTACCGAGAGCAGGAGCGACCTGAGCATGGTCCTGGAGGACCCATCT
>JZKD02S1255163.1:0-12242 GCA_000966675.3 Picea glauca
AACCAAAATCACTCATCAATTTCATCATCCAAATCTGATTTGTAACTCTATAATAGACCCAGTGTATATGATCACATACCTTCAAACCTTCCTTAACTTTAACAACAAGAGACTATAATTTTCATCAAACTTTACTTTAGTCTCACATGACTAATTTTGGATTAGGCAACAACCCTAAATTGAAATAATCATAACTATGTACCTGTAATGAATAAAGATCTGAAAATAGTACACAATGTTCTTCAGTGTCTTTTATGCAATTCCTCCAGGTTTCACTACTTGGAACCTCTAAAAAAAGGAGTTATATAAAAAATGGCATACCTTGTTGAATTATGGTTTATTGTAGAGAGGGAAATTGTAGAGCGTGCCCCGCAAAGAATATTTGTTGTATGGATATGAAAGTGGTACAAATAATACTACAGACTGTACTCTAGCCAATAAATTTGGTCTTACTGAATTGGGTTATGTTATGAAGAGGTTATGCCATTTTTACCCGAAACACCTATTTTAGACTAGTTTCAGGACTAGCCACAAACCATTTTTTCCATAGAGTGTAACTCCAAAGATACAATGACCCACAACATGAAATGTTTATCACAACTGCTTGGATATGTCTCCTCAACGAACTCCAAATTTCGCGGTCTAAATCATTCTAGAAAAAACGTTATTGCAAAAATGGTGAGATGACCTGTAAATAGCATACCTTAGAAAGCATCATCAAAAGAATTTATCCTCCCTTCAATTTCGACCTTCTTTACTTCACCTTCCCTATGAAATTCACCTTAGATATCCTTTGGTTACCTCAGTCACTTGTATATATTCAATATTCTCAAGTGTAATTAAAATGAGAGACCCTTGCCTCTTATTTATACTTTTATGTAGCTTCCTCAAGGGATTACCTTCTAACCATCTTAAACCACTTTCCTTATTTTAGGGCTAACCCACTTCTAACCANAAGTCATATCACTCATGCTCCCCCCATGACCATCGCTCCCCCTGGAACCATGCCTCAGTGCTCTTTATCCAAGAATTTCTATCTTGCATATGATAAATATCTCCCCCTTTGTCATCAATGGAAAATGCATATTTCCATCTGGGGTTGCTCCTCCTAAGTGAACTTCCCTTGGGGATACTCCCCCTGACTGAACTCTTCCTGAAATCGATCTCCCAACCTAAACTGTCCTCTTTATGGTGCTTCCTCGTGTAAATCTAAGACATATAAGATAATCATTCAAAAACATTCATTTTGGAGTAGAAATTACTCTGAGTCTCTGGCAAAGATACTCAAAGGCTTCCCTTGGAAGCGATTTTGTAAAGATGTCTTCCACTTTTTCTTTTGTGCCCACATATTCAACTATGATGTTCTTCTCTGCAACCTATTCCTGTAGAAAATGATGATTGATTGGAATGTGCTTCGTCTTGGAGTGCATCACCAAGTTCATTGAGATACTGATAGTGCTTGTATTATCACAATAGATTGGAATGGGCTCATCATAATCAACCTGTATATCTATCAAAGTTTGTTTCATCCAAAGAACCTGTGCACAACATCCTTCTGTTGCAATATACGCTACTTCGGATATAGATAAATATACTGATGATTATTTCTTTCTTAGCCAAGATATTAAACACTCACCCAAGTAGAACACTTCTCCACTGGTGCTTCATCGGTCATCAATGCAACCTTCCCAATCTATATCTATGTAGGAAATGCATGATAGATCCTTTCCTTTTGGATACCATAATCCAAAATCTTATGTTCCTTTGAGATATCTGAAAATCCTCTTCACTGCTATGACATGTGAATCCTTTGGTGCTTCCTAAAATTGTGCCACCTGTCCAAATTCCTACATTACATCTAGTCTGGATGATGTCACATATAGTAGGATACCCATTATTGACATGTATTTCCTCTGGTTTGTATACTTTGAATAATCTTCTTTTCTCAACTTGCAACTGGTTTGCAAAGGAGTGGTAACTGGTTTGCAATCTTCCATTCCAAACTTCTTTAACATTTCTCTGATATACTTAGTTTGAGAAATAAAAATTCCTTGATTGCTTTGAAATATCTAAAGACCCAAAAACAAGGATAGTTCTCCGAGTAATGACATTTCAAATTCATTCTGTATATCCTTTGAAAATTGCTGGCTTAACCTGTCATCATTACTTCCAAAAATAATATCATCAACATAAACTTCAATTATTAAAATACTATCTTGAGTTACCTTGATGTAGAGGTTGTTTTCTGCACTTCCTTWTYTGAAACCTGCCTATTGTAGATATTTATCCAGTCTAGAGTACCATGCTCTAGGAGCCTGCTTTATACCATACAAGGCCTTCTTCAATTTACACACATAATATACGTTCTCTGACAAMTGAAATCTTTCTGGTTGTTGGATGTAGACTTCTTCTTCAAGTTCCCCATTTAGAAAAGTTGATTTCACACCCATATGATACACTTTAATATTCTTGGAGCATGCATAAGATAAAAGAAATCGGATTTCTTCCATTCTAGAAACTGAGGAGAAAGTATCTTTAAAGTCGATTCCTTGAACTTGTGTGTATCCTTTACATACCAATCTATCTTTGTTCCTTGTAACCTGTCCATATTCATTCAATTTATTTCTAAAAACCCCCTTTTGTGCCAATCGCATTCTTATTATTTGGTATTGGAACCAATTCCCAAGTTTTATTCTTCTCTATTTGATCCAATTCTTCATTCATGGCCTTATTCCATAATTCATCCTTTCTGGCCTCTTCAAAACTTTTTGGTTTAATCGTAGATACGAGTGCTAGGTGCATTTGTTCTGTTGAATCGATTCTTCTTCTAGTCTCAACTCTTGCATCCTTGTTTCCGATAATATGATATGAAGGATGATTCTTTTGTACTCATTTGCTAGGTGTGTTTGGAGGCACTTGCTAAAATTGGTCTTCGACTTTTGTCTAACCCTCTTCATCTTCCCATTCTACTTCTTTTTCATATTTTGCTTCTTCTTCGTAAAGTTGTTCCATTGATTCATTTTCTTCTTCCTTTAATTCTCATCCACTTGTTTCATCAATTGTTACATTGATGCTTTCCACAACTTTCTTCAACCTCAGATTATAACACTTGTATTCTTTCCTTGTACTTGAGTAACCAACAAGTACTACTTTGTCCACATGAGAGCCAAACTTTCCAATTCTTCCATATTCTCTTTTGATGTAGCATTTTATTCCAAATACTCTGAAGTGCTTCACATTTGTTGGTATTCCTTTCCATAGCTCGTAGGGAGTTTTTTCATTGTTGTTTCTGAACATTACTCTATTTTGAATGTGAACTGTTGTGTGGACTGCATTTGTCCAAAAAATATATTTCAATTTGGAATCCATTATCATTTTTCGAGCCATTTCCTATACTGTCCTTTTCTTTCTTTAAAAAAATCCATTATGTCGAGGTGTCCTAGCAACAGAGAATTGCCTTTTTATTCCTTGCCTGCTGCAGTAGTCCATAAATCCATTTGAAGTGAACTCTCCTCCATTATCAGATCTCAAACATTTTATTTTTGAATCCATTTCATTTTCAACCATATCCTTGTAGACCTTGAAGTTTTCAAAATCTTCTGACTTATTCCNGGAACCAATTCCCAAGTTTTATTCTTCTCTATTTGATCCAATTCTTCATTCATGGCCTTATTCCATAATTCATCCTTTCTGGCCTCTTCAAAACTTTTTGGTTTAATCGTAGATAAGAGTGCTAGGTGCATTTGTTCTGGTGAATCGATTCTTCTTCTAATCTCAACTCTTGCATCCTTGTTTCCGATAATATGATATGAAGGATGATTCTTCTGTACTCATTTGCTAGGTGTGTTTGGAGGCACTTGCTAAAATTGGTCTTCAACTTTTGTCTAACCCTCTTCATCTTCCCATTCTACTTCTTTTTCATATTTTGCTTCTTCTTCGTAAAGTTGTTCCATTGATTCATTTTCTTCTTCCTTTAATTCTCGTCCACTTGTTTCATCAATTGTTACATTGATGCTTTCCACAACTTTGTTCAACCTCACATTATAACACTTGTATTCTTTCCTTGTACTTGAGTAACCAACAAGTACTACTTTGTCCACATGAGAGCCAAACTTTCCCATTCTTCCATATTCTCTTTTGATGTAGCATTTTATTCCAAATACTCTGAAGTGCTTCACATTTGCTGGTATTCCTTTCCATAGCTCGTAGGGAGTTTTTTCATTGTTGTTTCTGAACATTACTCTATTTTGAATGTGAAATGTTGTGTGGACTGCATTTTTCCAAAAAATATATTTCAATTTGGAATCCATTATCATTTTTCGAGCCATTTCCTGTACTGTCCTTTTCTTTCTTTAAAAAAATCCATTATGTTGAGGTGTCCTAGCAACAGAGAATTGCCTTTTTATTCCTTGCCTGCTGCAGTAGTCCATAAATCCCTTTGAAGTGAACTCTCCTCCATTATCAGATCTCAAACATTTTATTTTTGAATCCATTTCATTTTCAACCATATCCTTGTAGACCTTGAAGTTTTCAAAATCTTCTGACTTATTCCTTTTAAAACCTTTATTGTAGTTGGTCCAACTAGATCAGCATGCACAATTTCCAGTGGTATTGTCGTTGAATATTCCTTGGATTTGAACTTGGTCTTTATTTTCTTTCCTTGTTGATAGTGCTTTCATAAAGTGTTGGTTTTCTTCGTGATCTGGGGAATTTCTCTAACTGCTTCCTTTTTGCTGACTTCGACAAGGTTATCAAAGTGTATGTGACCCATTATTCTATGCCATAGCCAAATTTAATCTTTCTTTCCTAGAAAACACTTTTCATTTCCAATTTCACTTAATACATATATGTTGCTTGAAGTTCTTGCAGTTGTTGCAATCAATTTTCTCGAACCTTCTTTTCTTATCTCACACTTTTGTGAATCAAATGTAATTTTATGACCTTGGTCACACATTTGAAATACACTTAGAAGATTATGTTTCATATCTTCTACTATAGAACATTTTCTTCCTTGGTACTCTTGTTTCCAATTCTGACTGTGCTGTTTCCAATGATTTTAGCTGAATCATCATTTCCGAAGGAGAATGATCCATCTATTTCCTTTCTTAATGTAAGAAACATGTCTTTATCACCTGTCATGTGTTTTGAACAACTACTTTCAACATACCAACCACGTTTCTTCTGCTTAGCTTGTAGAGAGAGTGTGCATTCTTCATTGCTATATTGATTCTATTTTCTTATCCATGTTTTCTTTTGAGGTTCCTATCCATGACTGTTGTTTTTCTGTTGTGGTTCTCTAGGAGGGACTATCATTCTACAATCTTTGGCCATGTGTCCAAAGTTGTTGCACTTGTATCATTCCACTTCAATACTCAATGATTAAAACTTGTTGTAGCTTCTTCTCTGTGTTTCAATAGGCCTTCTTGGATAACTATTTTGTGTATGACTTTAAAATTTGTTTATGTTCCTCCCATTAGCTCTACAAATTACAACTTTATGTCCAAAATTATTGCATGCATAACATAAAAAAAAAAGATAGTTTGATACCTAGGAGTTGAATATCTTATGAAAGGAGTTACTTTTATGAATATTTATTCTTCCTAAGGCTTTCTTGTTTTTGTCGGTTGTTGATTCTGAAATATGAATCTTCTCGGTGGAGGAGTGTCCCTGTAATCTACCTTGTAGGTCTTCCTATTCTCTTTGATTGTTTCTCCATAACTGTTTGGGTATGTTTATCGTTCTGTTGTTTTGGATATTGATCCCTTTTATGTCTGATTGTATCCAAGTCCATACTTGTCATGATGAGTCTTTGACTGTTGATAATGTCATCCAAATTTTTTGAGCTATTCTGCATATTTTTCTTTTGAATTTCCTTTCTCAATGTGACAATCTCTGCTTCCAAATTTCCAATGATTTTGTCTCTTTCTTCTAGATTTTCTTTCAGTTTTTCTTCAATTCTTTTAGATTATTCTATTTGAAACTTCAATTTCATGATCAGTTTTTCTAGTTCCTGAGTGTCTTCTTTCTTGTCTAGTTCTTCTTATAGCTTCTTTTCTCTTCTTATAACTTCTATGGCACTCAACAATTATTCTTGGTAGTTAACTTCTACCTCTTCATATTCTTATTCGGTGTCTTATTTATCATAGTCTTCTACTGCCATGAATATAACTCTTTCTATCTCACAATCACCGAATTCATCTTCATCCGATGAGGAGATGTCTTATTCAGTGCATAAGCTTTTCTTGAAAGGTTTCTTTTTGGTTCTTTTTCCTTTATATGCTTGTTTTCTATTTGAGTAATATTCATCATTCCTCTTATTTTTCTTATGAGGACATTTGTTAGAAAAATTACCAATACCATCACAATTAAAACAAATCAATGGAATCTTACCTTTACATCCGTTGTTGGTTCCCTTGTTCAATCTTCTGACAAAGTTGACCACTTCTTCTTCATCTTCTGAGAAGTCACTGTTGTTTCTATGTTCCTTTTGATTTCCCTTTTTCTTTGACCTTTTGGATGCTTTGAAAGTTGCTTCTTTTATATCTGGATTTTCCTCTTCAGTTCTCATTTCATATGCTATGAATATTGCATGTACTTCGTCCATGATTATTGAGTCTAGATCTTCTATTTCTTCTAGTGCTGATATCTTAGGATCAAATCTCATAGGAAGAGATCTTAGTACCTTTTGAACAATTACATATTCTTCAATTTCTTCTCCCAATCCTATGATTGCATTCACTATTTCATCGAATCATAAGAAGTAAGATGCACTATCCTCATCTTCCTTCATCTTTAGTTGTTCGAATTGACCTCTGTAAGTTTGAAGCTTTGCTGCTTTGAATTTTGAATCTCCTTCATAAATATTTTGAAGTTTGTACCAAATAAATTTAGCGGATTTAAAATGTACAAATTTTGTATATACAGATTCACCAAGACCATTCAAAAGTGCATTTGTGGCTTTGGAATAATTTTGAATGAGATTCATTGGTTTTTCACTTGTTGGCAGAACTGCTGGTTCTTTGTATCCATCTACTACTGATTGCCAAATTTCAAATCCCTGTGCCTGTATATATGTTTTCATATTTCTTCTCTAGAATGCATACTTATGTCCATCAAACTATGGTATTCCATTTTTATACATGTTGTTACTCTCCATGATCTACCTTTCAGTGGTTAAACTGATTTCTGAAGGAACCTGCTCTGATTCCAATTGTTAGATTACTGAGAGGGGGGGTGAATCAATAATAGAGAATTTTAATCCATTTTAACCATAAAATGCAAGTGTTATAACAATGTATAATTATCATCCAATAGTTACAGAGTAAATAAAAAATGAACAAATGAGCAATCACACACATACATAGTGAACTGATTTTTTATGTGGAAACCCAAAGTGGGAGAAAACCACATAATTATTTTTCTTATATGTGTTTAATAATTACATTCATTGGAAGCACCAAATTCCTTTNTTTGAAGTGAACTCTCCTCCATTATCAGATCTCAAACATTTTATTTTTGAATCCATTTCATTTTCAACCATATCCTTGTAGACCTTGAAGTTTTCAAAATCTTCTGACTTATTCCTTTTAAAACCTTTATTGTAGTTGGTCCAACTAGATCAGCATGCACAATTTCCAGTGGTATTGTCGTTGAATATTCCTTGGATTTGAACTTGGTCTTTATTTTCTTTCCTTGTTGATAGTGCTTTCATAAAGTGTTGGTTTTCTTCGTGATCTGGGGAATTTCTCTAACTGCTTCCTTTTTGCTGACTTCGACAAGGTTATCAAAGTGTATGTGACCCATTATTCTATGCCATAGCCAAATTTAATCTTTCTTTCCTAGAAAACACTTTTCATTTCCAATTTCACTTAATACATATATGTTGCTTGAAGTTCTTGCAGTTGTTGCAATCAATTTTCTCGAACCTTCTTTTCTTATCTCACACTTTTGTGAATCAAATGTAATTTTATGACCTTGGTCACACATTTGAAATACACTTAGAAGATTATGTTTCATATCTTCTACTATAGAACATTTTCTTCCTTGGTACTCTTGTTTCCAATTCTGACTGTGCTGTTTCCAATGATTTTAGCTGAATCATCATTTCCGAAGGAGAATGATCCATCTATTTCCTTTCTTAATGTAAGAAACATGTCTTTATCACCTGTCATGTGTTTTGAACAACTACTTTCAACATACCAACCACGTTTCTTCTGCTTAGCTTGTAGAGAGAGTGTGCATTCTTCATTGCTATATTGATTCTATTTTCTTATCCATGTTTTCTTTTGAGGTTCCTATCCATGACTGTTGTTTTTCTGTTGTGGTTCTCTAGGAGGGACTATCATTCTACAATCTTTGGCCATGTGTCCAAAGTTGTTGCACTTGTATCATTCCACTTCAATACTCAATGATTAAAACTTGTTGTAGCTTCTTCTCTGTGTTTCAATAGGCCTTCTTGGATAACTATTTTGTGTATGACTTTAAAATTTGTTTATGTTCCTCCCATTAGCTCTACAAATTACAACTTTATGTCCAAAATTATTGCATGCATAACATAAAAAAAAAAGATAGTTTGATACCTAGGAGTTGAATATCTTATGAAAGGAGTTACTTTTATGAATATTTATTCTTCCTAAGGCTTTCTTGTTTTTGTCGGTTGTTGATTCTGAAATATGAATCTTCTCGGTGGAGGAGTGTCCCTGTAATCTACCTTGTAGGTCTTCCTATTCTCTTTGATTGTTTCTCCATAACTGTTTGGGTATGTTTATCGTTCTGTTGTTTTGGATATTGATCCCTTTTATGTCTGATTGTATCCAAGTCCATACTTGTCATGATGAGTCTTTGACTGTTGATAATGTCATCCAAATTTTTTGAGCTATTCTGCATATTTTTCTTTTGAATATCCTTTCTCAATGTGACAATCTCTGCTTCCAAATTTCCAATGATTTTGTCTCTTTCTTCTAGATTTTCTTTCAGTTTTTCGTCAATTCTTTTAGATTATTCTATTTGAAACTTCAATTTCATGATCAGTTTTTCTAGTTCCTGAGTGTCTTCTTTCTTGTCTAGTTCTGCTTATAGCTTCTTTTCTCTTCTTATAACTTCTATGGCACTCAACAATTATTCTCGGTAGTTAACTTCTACCTCTTCATATTCTTATTCGGTGTCTTATTTATCATAGTCTTCTACTACCATGAATATAACTCTTTCTATCTCACAATCACTGAATTCATCTTCATCCGATGAGGAGATGTCTTATTCAGTGCATAAGCTTTTCTTGAAAGGTTTCTTTTTGGTTCTTTTTCCTTTATATGTTTGTTTTCTATTTGAGTAATATTCATCATTCCTCTTATTTTTCTTATGAGGACATTTGTTAGAAAAATTACCAATACCATCACAATTAAAACAAATCAATGGAAGCTTACCTTTACATCCGTTGTTGGTTCCCTTGTTCAATATTCTGACAAAGTTGACCACTTCTTCTTCATCTTCTGAGAAGTCACTATTGTTTCTATGTTCCTTTTGATTTCCCTTTTTCTTTGAACTTTTGGATGCTTTGAAAGTTGCTTCTTTTATATCTGGATTTTCCTCTTCAGTTCTCATTTCATATGCTATGAATATTGCATGTAGTTCGTCCATGATTATTGAGTCTAGATCTTCTATTTCTTCTAGTGCTGATATCTTAGGATCAAATCTCATAGGAAGAGATCTTAGTACCTTTTGAACAATTACATATTCTTCAATTTCTTCTCCCAATCCTATGATTGCATTCACTATTTCATCGAATCATAAGAAGTAAGATGCACTATCCTCATCTTCCTTCATCTTTAGTTGTTCGAATTGACCTCTGTAAGTTTGAAGCTTTGCTGCTTTGAATTTTGAATCTCCTTCATAAATATTTTGAAGTTTGTACCAAATAAATTTAGCGGATTTAAAATGTACAAATTTTGTATATACAGATTCACCAAGACCATTCAAAAGTGCATTTGTGGCTTTGGAATAATTTTGAATGAGATTCATTGGTTTTTCACTTGTTGGCAGAACTGCTGGTTCTTTGTATCCATCTACTACTGATTGCCAAATTTCAAATCCCTGTGCCTGTATATATGTTTTCATATTTCTTCTCTAGAATGCATACTTATGTCCATCAAACTATGGTATTCCATTTTTATACATGTTGTTACTCTCCATGATCTACCTTTCAGTGGTTAAACTGATTTCTGAAGGAACCTGCTCTGATTCCAATTGTTAGATTACTGAGAGGGGGGGTGAATCAATAATAGAGAATTTTAATCCATTTTAACCATAAAATGCAAGTGTTATAACAATGTATAATTATCATCCAATAGTTACAGAGTAAATAAAAAATGAACAAATGAGCAATCACACACATACATAGTGAACTGATTTTTTATGTGGAAACCCAAAGTGGGAGAAAACCACATAATTATTTTTCTTATATGTGTTTAATAATTACATTCATTGGAAGCACCAAATTCCTTTTTTTTCTAGCTACAACTGGAAGGAGGCTCCAACCCCCTAGTTTATTAGGATACAACCTGAGGGAAGCTCCAACTCCCCAATTCTCTGGCTACAACCAGAAGGAGGCTACAACCCCCTATGTTCTTCGACTACAACCGGAAGGTGGCTACAACCACCTATCCTTGCCCAATCCAACTGCCCTAACATATAAGAAGAATGATGGAACCACTGTCACACTATCACTATGAGATATACTGTTGTAGACCTATAGCAATCAACCTGCACCAAACAACCTATAACAACCTATACCAAACAACCTGTAATCAACCTGTACCATAAAAAAGTGCATCAACCATGCACCAACCTAAACCATTAANACTATACACCTCATGTATGTGCCAACTTATCAACTACTTGTCTCAACCATGTACCCAACATGTACCTCAACCAAAATCCCTCATCAATTTCATCATCCAAATATGATTTGTAACTTTGTAATAGACCTGGTGCATATGATTGCATACCTGCAAACCTTCCTTAACTTTAGTAACAAGAGACTAGCATTTCCATCAAACTTTACTTTAGTCTCACATGACTAATTTTAGATTAGTCAACAACCCTAAATTGAAATAATCATAATTATGTACCTATAATGAATAAAGATCTGAAAATAGTACACAATGTTCTTCAGTGTCTTTTATGCAATTCATCTAGGTTTCACTACTTGGAACCTCTTAGAAAATGAGTAATAGAAAAAATGGCATACCTTGTTGAATTATGACTTATTGTAGACAACGAACTTGTAGAGCGTGTCCCACACACAATATTTTTTGTATGGATATCAAAATTTTATACAGAATACTATAGACTGTACTCTAAACAATACATTTTTTCTTACTTAATTTGGATCTGTTATGAAGAGGTTATGACGTTTTTACCCAAAACACATGTTTTAGACTAGTTTCGGGACTAGCCACAAACCCTATTTTCCATGGAGTGTAACTCCAAAAATACAATGACCCACAAGTTGAAAGTTTTATCACAGATACTTGGATATGTTTCCTCAACGGCCTCCAGTTTTTGTGGTCTGAATCATTCTAGAAAAAAAGTTACTATGAAAATGGTGAGATGACCTATAAATAACATACCTTATAAAGAATCATCAAAAGAATTTACCGTCCCTTGAATTTAGACCTTCTTTACTTCACCTTCCCTCTGAAATTCACCTTAGATAACCTTTGGTTACCTTAGTAACTTGTATATATTCAATATGATCAAGTGTAATTAAAATGAGAGACCCTTTCCTCTTATTTATAGTTTTATGTAGCTTCCTCAAGGGGTTACCTTCTAACCATCTTAAACCACTTTCCTTATTTTAGGGCTAACCCACTTCTAACCACTTGTCCACTTAGTAATTTATCCATTAAATTTATTATTTAAATAATTAATTTTGTATCCAATTTGACTTATATTACACTCATCACTTTACTTTATTATTTAAATAATTTCTTCTTTGCAACCACGTTGACTACTTTGACCTTTTGGGGCTTCTAGATGAGTCATGAAGGTTCTCCAACTTCACATGGCCATAAATCTCTAACCGTGAGGAGTTATGTGACATTACACATACCACAGGAAATGACATGACATGTACTATCCATCTAGAATAGTCTTACCTTCAAATATATTAAAACTCATACCATTATACATCAAACAAACTTGGGTCCATTATCCAAACCTTTGTGCTACCAAAATTCACTACC
>JZKD02S1255174.1:0-12242 GCA_000966675.3 Picea glauca
GAGGGTCCTCCAACTTCGTAAGGCCATAACTCTCAAACTGTGAGGAGTTATGTGACGTTCTACATACCACTAGAAATGGAATGACATGTACTATCCATATAGAATAGTATTATCTAAAAATATATCATAACTCATACTGTTACCCATCAAACAAACTTGGGTCCATTACCCAAACCTGGGGTCTCCAACTTCTCATGGCCATAACTCTCTAACCGTGAGGAAATATGTGATGTTCCACATACCACCAGAAATGACATGACAATCACTATCCATCTAGAATATTTTCCTTGACAAATTCACTTTCCTTCATCTCATTATTCCACAATTAAGCATGGGTTCTCTTACTCCACAAAGCGTCTTCCCGTGAGGGCTTTCATCATAAGGGGACCACTTTGGAGTTCACCCATATTTACTTCTTATCAACCATGACAAACCAATAATGAGTCATATTTAAATCAAACAATATTGGGTCCATTACTCAAACCTTTGTGCTACGGGGCTTTCTTCAAGGGTTGACATCAATGACAACCAACCTTAATCAACAAATCTACCACCACTAAAATCAGTACGTCAGTTAAGAGAAAAAATATGACACACAAGATACTATAGGAAATTTATAAAGGGGTATTCACAGATCACTGTGCCTATGGATAAATTGTTGAGAAAAGATAGCAAGTTTCAGTGGAATGAGGACTGTCGGCGAGGATTGGACACCCTGAAAGAGAAGATGGTAATCACACCAATACTAGTATTCCTAGATTGGGAAAAGGAACTCCATGTGCATGTAGATGCATCATCCATAGCACTTGGAGTTATTCTGGCGCAGCCAGGAGTAGGGTAATTGGACCATCCTATATCATTTTCTTGTAGAAAACTATCAGAGTCATATCATAATTACAATACCACGGAGAGAGAAGGATTAGCTATGGTCTATGCGCTTCAGAAGTTCAGACATTACTTATTGGGAAAACCTTTCAAGATGTTTACAGACCATTCATCTCTCCAATACCTAGTCAACAATCCAGTGTTGGGAGGGATAATTTGTAGATGGTTATTGATGTTCTAGGAATTTGACTTCGAATTGATAGTCAAAACAAGGAAGTTGAATGTAGGACCTGATCGTCTGTCAAGGATCACTAATGGAGAGGAACCTACGAATCTAGAGGACAAATTTCTCGATGCATAGTTATTTTTAGTCCAAGTAGTTGATGAATAATTTTCCGACATCATTCAATACTTAAGTACAAGGATTGTGCCACAAGAATTCAACATTGCACAGAAGAAAAGTAGTCATAGTTGCGACTATCAATTGATTGTAGGACACTTATACAAGATGGGTGAAGACAACATCTTGAGAATATGTGTATTATAACATGAATGACCTGGGATTTTAGCAGAGGCCCATGAGGGAATAGAAGGAGGACATTATGCCGGAAAAGTTATCATGCAGAAGCTATTGTGCGTAGGACTATGGTGGTCGATTGTTCTGAGAGATTCAAAGGACTACCGCCAGCGATGTGATGTGTGTCAGAGGGTTGGTAAACCTAATAGATGGGATGATATGCCCCTGAAGCCACAAGTAACCTTGTAGGTATTCAAAAAATGGGCAATATATTTTGTGGGACCAATTAACCCACCAGCAAAAAGGTCAGGAGCAAGGTATATTATTACTGTGATAGAATACTTAACAAGATGGGAAGAAGCAGCACCAGTAAAATATTGTAGTGCGGAGACAACAACACACTTCTTGTTTGAGCACGTGATCACTAGATTTAGATGCCCAAGGATTGTGATGAGTGACTAAGGCACTCACTTCATTAACAACATTATTAAGGTGATGACTGAGGATTTTGAAGTTTATCATCAAAAGAGTACACCATATCATCCTCAAGAAAATGGAACATTGAAAGCCTTTAATAAGATCCTCGAAAATGCATTGACAAAGATATGCAATGTTAATAGGGATGATTGGGGCTTGAAGATACCAATAGTACTATGGGCATACAGGATGGCATGTAAAAAATTGACAGGTCAGACACCATTAATATTGGTGTATGGACAAGAAGCAGTGGTTCCCTTAGAGTTATTGGTACCTAGTCTGCGCGTAGCAGCAATTACGAATATGACAGAATGAGGTGTAGTACAAGAAAGGCTAATTCAGCTAATGATCATGGAAGAAGATAGGATTCTATCAGGGTTTCACCAAGAGCTATAGAAAGCAAGGGAAAAAGCCTGGCATGATAGACATATCAAGAGGAAAAGTTTCAAGGAGGGAGACGTAGTCTTGGTGTGTGACAATAAGTCTCTTCAACACCCAAGAAAACTCAGAATGCATTGGTTGGCACCATATGATGTAAACACTGTCACAAATGGGGGAGATGTACAGTTGAAGGATTTGGGAGGAACAAAACTTAGAGGAATGATCAATGGGAGTCGATTGAATATGTATAGAGACAGTCAACAGAGTAAATGGAGTAGAGAGTGAGTTTGCAGGAGTTACAAAATGAACTAAGCTTGGCGAAGACCATTTTTAACACCATGGAACCACCCAAGCTAGGAGCGTTGATCTAGGCCTACAGATGACCTCAAAGCAACCTTAGAGAACCTCAACAGCCATAGGGAAGTGAACAGGAGCCAGCACAAACTACTAAATTCATCAACTTGGATGAAATCCCTTCACCCAATATGGAACCAATGAGCCCCACACTAGTGGTGGAGGAAACCCAACAAACAGCAGCAGTAGGCATGGACATCGACATTCCAGAAAGGGGGACAGAGCCAGTAGGCTGAGGAAGAAGGTAATCCTTCATGCCCTGAAAATCCTAAAGAAGCCCCGAGGGTTAATGGGACGGTCCCAAAACAGACAAAAGCGACTGCACCAGAAAGGTCACACACAACAACGTCGGAGAAGAAATAGGAGGGCATAGTAGAAGATATCATCAGTCAACCAAATAAGTATAAAGAGGAGAGAAAAATGTAGGTTGGAACCTCGAGTCAGCCACCACAGCAGAAGGGAAAGCATCCAGTATCAATATTACCACGCGAGAAGGCTAAAACAACCATAGTCTTACCACGCATTCCAAAATGGGTGCGTATCATGGCTAACCTATTAGGCTATATGGAAAAACAATGGTACTTGGATCACGATGTGACCGACATGGATAAGTTTCCTGAGCTTATGAAGAAAGTTTACATGGATACCGTGGGTATAGGACCCTTCGGTGAGCCAATTTTCCAACCAAAACAGTGGGAAGTTGGATTGGCCAACACTAGGATTCTAAGCCTGTTGAATATCCCACACTTTGGAAGGGCTTGCGACGTAAATAATTGCATTAATCAACTGATGGAATTTACCCACGGAGGCTACCTATGGGTGGATGAGCCTGTCTCGATAGAAGTAGATCTCATTACATTTATTTCGGGGCTATCATCTCAGGGAGAGAGTCTCATGCATTTCCTCAATGACAAGACAAAGGAGAAGGCGTTGGTTGAGGAAATGAAGAAGATGTATGGCACAGAAAGAGGGTTGTGCAGAATTATCATTAAACGCATCAATGATGCAGCAACAAGGATGGCCACCAAACTCATGGCGTGCAAGTTACTCAGAAAGTGTCGCAAGGAGGAAGTCCTTTTCAGGCTCGTCGAAGCTGCAACACAGTGTGCAGAGGGAACTATGCTTAGTTGGGCCCCGTACTTATTAAACCTATTCCTGGAGGACTACAAAGACATGTAGGACTTGGGGATAGAGTTTCACTACTCTTGTATACTCAACTGATCGCCTTGGTTGGATGGAGGGATCTTGAGTATTCATAATTTTGTGAGTGATCCACTCGTTGTCGCGTAGCGCGATACCTATCATTGGGGAGAACTTCAGACCCCAAAAACAAAAGTGAAAATGCAGGCATGTTCGCAGAGTATTACAATGACCTGTAGGAAAGCATTACCAACATGTCGCGGATCACGCTAGAACTAGTCGCACAATATCAGGGCATAGCCAAATTTAAAGCGACTAGGCATATAGTATGGATCCAAGCATGGAAGGATCCAAAGAAGGAATGGCTACAAATGAGATACTACATCAAGGAAGAGGACGTAGAGATGGACATCAAGGATTGGCAAGATGACCGAAGAGTTCCATTTTTGAATCAAGAAATGTCCATGGATAAGGAGTTTTATGCAGGGCAAGAACATACACATGCATGAGACAAAACTATGCCCAAGAAGCCAAATCTAGGGTTGAAGCCGGCACAATAAAAGAAAGGGGGTGTGCCAAAGAAAGGCACCCAGGAGGGCAAGAAGAACAACACCCAAGCGCCACACGAACAAGAAAAAGAGACTGAGATAGCACAGAGGACCACATCAAGTTCTACCCAACAAGAACAAGTCTAGACCAAGAGGTTGACCATACACACTAGGGGTGCATACAAGAAGGATAATGCCAAAAAATGCCACCGGAATATACAATCATCAAGGATGACGCGGACCTCGTGGCCGAAATGGTATAGGACCGAACAATGGAGGATTTTGAAGAAGTCCAACACCAAAGGGATAGGATTCAGGATGAGATGGCCAGCATGAGGCATCTCCTAGAACATATCATAGAAACACAAAGGGAAGGCAGAGGAATAGAGTTAGTCCCCACAACATCAGAAGAAAGAGCCAAGGCTCTACCAAGTAAGTAGGATATGATCCAGACGATAGCACAGTCGAGCTCGAATTTTCATGTTACACCAAGCATGTTTTGCATGGATGAAATTGTGGGCCAGACACTCTTGAAATATACAGCACAAACATAGTTGGAAATGGGGCTCATACCAACCAAGGCATTATATAAACTGCAAGTCAATGTTATGCAGGAGGTACATTCGCGTGCATGTACAGACGCAATAGAATTGCATCACACGAAGGACAAAAAAAAGGGGTTAGAGTTGGTTCTCGAGCAAGTCAAGTTGGAGACCAAAGACGAAAAGGATCGTGTGGATAGGCTCGAGTAGGGATTGGTTGTAGCCTATGAAAAAA
Source organism: Picea glauca (assembly GCA_000966675.3). Taxonomy (NCBI): domain Eukaryota; kingdom Viridiplantae; phylum Streptophyta; class Pinopsida; order Pinales; family Pinaceae; genus Picea; species Picea glauca. Next base: position 5,020 of record JZKD02S1255174.1, read on the forward strand.
TTCCAAAGAATGCGCAAATAGAATATCCCACGGCGATGTAGAAAATTGATCAGATTGTGAAAACAATCGATCAATACAGACAGGACATTGAGAACCTCGAGGAACAACTCATCCCTACCACTCCCCCAAAGGTGAAGGAGCAAAGGAAGCAGGAAGTAGTAGGGAAGTTGGAGGAAATGGAGCGGCAAGTCAGTGCAACTGCAGACTTGTTCGATAGAGAAGAACAACTATGGACAAATCTGGAGGAGGAACAACAGGTCCAGCAGTGGGAATAGGAAGAGGAGAAGATAAGTGCAACTATCCAGGACCGCAAGTAGAGGCATAAGACGATGAAGATAAATAAGTGCCTCAAAGGAGTACAATATATGAATAAGTTGCAAGCAAAACTCATAGTCTTGCAGAAACAGAAGAAGGATCGACAAGATCAAATGGAAACTCTCCAAGAGCTAGCAGTGGAGGTCATTGTGCAAGAAGAAAAGGCAAAGAATAACATGGCGCAAACTTAGGAAGAGTGCGTTGAAATGATCAGCAAGGAGATTACAATGCAAGTATTGGATGCACTCAAAGAAAATACCATGCAGGCTCAAACACAAGCAAGGGAACTCACAGAGAAGTTCTAGACTCTCGCGGGAGCTATTGAAGAAGTGCACAAAGTTTAGGTGGCTTGGGACGAGCCACATGTCAGTGTTGGGGGCATGTTCGATGTAGACATAATCAGGAGAAAAGTCCATTTTTGGGAAGAGAAGCATGAAAGGAGAAAAGGGCAGTTGGAAGGAAAAGTAACACGTGTGAGGGAAGCAAGCGAAGCGCGCATGCAGGGAATACCTAAAGACGCTAGGGTTAGGGATTTTGTAATGTATTGTAATGGTTGATTAGCCAAGAATATAAATAGGTAGTACTTAGAGGATGGAGGGACATCCTGATAGAAAAAAGAGAGAGAGAAGGAAGAGAGGAAGAGAGAAGAGAACAGAGAACAGATGGTAGAGAGTTGTAAAAACTATACTATTCAGTGAGTTGGTGAGCTAGGGAAGAAGTGAGTGACTTGATCCTAAGGATTAGATCACAGGATGAGGAGATTGGTGTGATCTAGTCAGCCTCGCATGGATCGAGGATCATGTTGACGATAGTAAGATCTAAGATTATAAACACGCGCGACGTGACATATTACTAAACGATAATAAAGATCTTGAGAGCCAGATATTTGTGGATTTATCCCAAGAGGGGGTGAACCACGGTAATACATGTGGTGTTTGAATGAATGTATGTGTATTTATTGTTTTTATGTGATGAATGTTAGATAAATGAATTAACTAGTTAGATATGGTATTTCACATGCATGAGTAGAATAATTGCTATAATCGGATGCTAGACTGAATAAATAAAGATTACAAGATACAACCACATATCTCCACTCATTCCCAGGCTGCAAAAACCTAAGTATTTCAACCACCCATAGAGCTATCTTGGGCGATACTGCGTAGTGCACTCTGTGTGTTGCGTTGCCTTCTAGTCTACTAGAGGGGCTGATAGTTTTAGAGGGATTTTGTTGGGAGCCTATTAAGTCTGAACCTGGTTCAAATAGGATCAGAGTAGATGAATGATAAAGTAGAAGAGAAGAGTAATTAAACCAACACATTTCTTATTTAGAATCCTTTTTATTTCCAATATAGTTTCAGTTATGTCTTCTATCTCTAGCTCTTCTAACTCCTCTTTGTTTTTAGAATTTAGAAACCTGATGAGATATGTGGCTTCTGTTGGATTTTCTTCCAATTCTTCCTTAATGATTTCAATGGCTCCTCTAGATTTTTGAATTAACTCATGCTTCTCAAAGATGATCTATATAGAAGGCCAAATCTCTGTCATGGATTTATTGATGTCTATCCATATATTTTCCTTAGCTTGGGCTAAGGTATTTTCCATGGTTGTTTCTTTTCCTAATTGTTGTAGTCGTTAGTTGAGCCTCTGATATTTATGCATTTATGCTTGCTGGAAAGTCTCTACCATTACTTTATGTTCCTGTAATTACTTTACCTCTTCCTGTAACTTTTGTATTTCTGCTCCTTGTATGGACATGTCCTCCATAGATTTCACCAATTTATCTGAGGCATCTGAAGTTTGTGTTGGGGTTGATGTTGATGTAGAAACTTTTTTTGTTCGTATCCCTATCAGGGGCACTGCATCTGGTGGAACCATGGCCAACTGTGCATTATTCTCTTTTCCTTGATCAACTTGTCCATATCTACTTCCATTTCCCTAATCTGTGCATTTTGCTCCATAATCAATTTGATCATTTCTTCCTTTTGGCTCTCTGTCTTAGTCACTTCTTTAGTCTGTAAATCCTATGTAGTTGGTAGCTTCAATTGTTTCCTGAGTGATGTTATGTCATCATTCTTCTTCTTAATCAACTCTTCTAATGCTTTGACATTAGTTGGGTCATATCCAATCTTAAGTATTAGTTCTTCTAATGATTTTATCTTATTATCCTTGGCCAAAGAAGAGATCTTTTCAATATTTAATTGAGACTGGATATTAGTCAGTGATATATGTAATTTGGAAGTTGACAATGAAGTGTTTGTTAGGGTTGAAAAAGTCATCTCCCTTGTCTTTTTGTGCATATCCATCTGATCAACAGGATGGAAATCCTTTATATCGAATTCAAATGAAGTCTTCTTGTAATCAGTTGTTGTCTTTGGATAGGGGACCTGTGCCTGTAAAAATGAAATTTGCATTCTTCCCTTTGTTACACATTATTTTGGTCACCCCAATAATCCACTGATAACATGTTTTCATGTTCCCATGAAAAGATAAAAAGATTCTTTCTCCATGAGGAAATTGACTAGCTTTCTCTTCTCAAAAACCCTATTAAGGAAGGTCATCTCACACTACAAAATGCATGGGGTGTGACGATTCCTATGTTGATTTTTCAATGAGTTAGGTTAAGAATGAAGTTCATTCCATTTTAGCATTTAACCATAACCATAAATGTTGCAGCAACCAAGATCACAAGAAGAAGCACCATGCACAAGAACACAATATGTATCCTGGGAAACCCTTCTCAACAAGGGAATAAAACCCAACCAAATCCTTTGCTATATTTTCCAAGAGAAATACCTTCACCACCAAGATAAACCCTAGCACACAAGAGGGTGCCCAAACCCTAGAACTCTAGCACCCAAGAGAGGTCTGCACCTTTAACCAAGTAGATGTACTTGCTAAAATTTCCAAACTCACATGAATGATATGATTCCACAATGGGGAATCTTACTTTACTTATATTAGACTTTCCCTATCAACGAAAGTGTCTATTGGCTCAATAGGGACAACCTCTCTAAGTCACAATATAATTATAATTATTAATATTAATATTAACCAGATTAATTTTATTTTACATTTATTATTAATCACATTAAGGTGGGGTCAACATGTACCCTTTACATAAAAATTAGGGTTACAAGTAGCTATGACTCTTGAACAATATATAGAAAAGGATCTTATACACCCACTAGGGCTCATCCACTAGGGGCATATTCATAGGGATGTCATATCTCTGGTTCACTGCATTACACAGAAGAACCAGATCTTCACACATTCACATTTGCTTGTCCACAGGTAGGTCCACTCTACAAAGCTTCTTTCCCACTTCCTCACACAGGAGAATCATCTAGAGTCTTCCCATAAACTTTTCTTCTCAGAGGAGGCTAATACATCATCTTCATTTATGTTCACATGACGATGCACCCAGCACTTTGGAATTTCACACGTTCACCTTGTGCTCAGCCACAGGCACGTCTAACTCAACGAATCGCCTTTCCCACTAGATAATCATCTGGAGTTCCCCTCAACTCTCTGAATGGAGGATTTAATCTCTACGTTCCTAGCTCTGTCTCAGGCAGGAACCATGTACCCTTCTTAGGGATTTCTCTTAGGTTTGTAAGCTGAGAGAAAGACTCACATAGCTGCAATGATCCACATATCATAGGTTTGTAAGCTGGAGAATGTCTCACATAGTTTCAATCATCAACACTCCCTCTCATCTAGGGAGGCATTCTTCATCATGCCAAGTCTCACATGGATGTATTTTGAATTTTTTCTTAACTGGAGTCATCAATACTCCAATGAGGAAGGCATTCTTCACCAAATTTGTTTGGTGTAGATGTCTACAATCTTCTCAGTTGTAGGAAGGTACTGTAAGTGTATAGTTTTCCTCTACAGCATATCTCTGATATAAGGATATTTCATCTCATTGTGTTTCGATCCATCAGGAAACACTGGGTTCTTAAGGAGATTTACACACGGCTCTTGATTATCATCATAGGATCCATCCCATGGCCAAGTAAATCTGTCAGAAGCTTGTGAAGCCACATTGCTTCGCACACTCGATGGTATATACTCTACCTTTGTGGTTCTCAAGGCCGTAGAGTTTTGTTTCCTTCTGCATCAAGAAACCATGGTAAACTTCACGGTAGAAAATCAATCGAATGTGCTCTTCTGGTCCACTACACTTTCTGCTCAATCTGAATCGGCATATCCTACAACTTCAAGTTCACACTAGAGCCACATCTCAGTCCATATACAACTGTGCCTCAAATATATCTCAATACATGGTTTGTTGTTGTCTAGTGAGTTTGTATCAGTTGACTCGTGAAATGAGTAAGCACATTCAAATCATGGAATGAATCAAGTCTGGTGTCAACCATATACATCAGTGATCCAATCAACTATGGATCAGTCTCGTCTGAATCATCATCAATCTTCTTCTTTAAATCCATCACGATGGATTTGTATTTTGTCATACTAAACTTCTTTAATATTCCCACTGTATATTTTCCTTGAATTAGGAAAATCTCATTGGTCCTCTGTCATACTTCTTGTCCCAAGAAGTAGTGCATCATACTCAAATCCTTCATAAAAAAATCATAAGTCAATGCTTGCTTGTTTTCAACAACAAGGCTTTCTGAATAAGTCATCAAAATTAGGCTCTTGTCACCAACACTGTAATAATATAGGTTTGGATCAGCAATGCTCTTGTTGAAACCCAAACTCATCAAGAATCCATCCATCTGATATAGTTTCCAAATCATGGATGGTATTACGGATGGAAGTGTATCGGGCTTACCAGATCAAGTGTCTCATCATAGACAACTCCCTATGTTTGTAAGAGACCTTTGACTATAGATATCGCTTTTTATTTATCGACACTTCCATCAGCTGCATGTTTGACCTTATAGATCTACTTGGAATTTACCACAGAATTCCCTTCTGGTCTCTGAATGATATCTTGAACCTCATTATTTTAATTTATATTGGTATTCTTTTTATGGCATCTTACCATATTTATTCTCTTGTTGCTTCTTCAAGACAAGGACGCTCAAAATCAATGAAGTGGCTCATGACTGAAGGATAGCTAGAAAATATCTTTTGATTTCTCAGGATGTCCCTTGAGGGGATTGTATGTTCCTCTGCCTCTTGCAGTGTGAGCCTAGGTAGGCCTTTTATTCCCTACTGCAATATCTCCAGACATATCAACTGGAGCAACGGGATCAGCTGGAATAATGTATGTCTCCCTCTGAAATGATGAAGGGGGAGAAGGTATTGTCTCATTGTTAATCTCCATCTGATATTCTTTGGATATTTGAAAGGATATCTCTTCTTCAAGGAAAACATCTATGTTTGTCTCAATCTTTCTCTGACCAAGGATGTAGATATGGAATGTCTTCGAAGATTCATTGTTTATCCCATAAATGTATACTTTGTCCCTGAAGGGTATAGCTTGAACTTCTTCTCTTTGGGTACATGAAAATAAACTGGGCACCCAAATATCCTAAAGTGTTCAATATCAGACTTCACTATGGTGAATGTTTCTTTGGGATTTATGTTTTTCAAAGTTTGATGAAGACTCTTATTCTGAGAATATACTGTGTCATGCATGCTTCTTCTTATGGAATCATAGAAGGACTATGATCATGCATTATTGGATTGGTTGTCTCAATGATGATTTTATTCTTCCTTTTTCTCAAATAGTTTTGACTCCCTCTGAAGGATGAGCATCTTCCTTTGTTCTTAACCTATCTGGAACAAGAAAAAAAGGGGAACCAAAAACAATAATATCTCCTAAAGGAGAATAATGGGTACATATCTATAATCAAAACAATTTAAGGATTGTTTTCACAGCTACAACACCAACTTGTAATGTAGAAAACTTTAGAAATATAGGTTAGAGGAATGACAATTATGAAAATCAAACCTGGATTCTTCACTTATAGTGTTTTGTTCCTCTGAATGCACTGAGATCCCTCTGGATCCAATACTTCAGCAAAATGTTCCTTCGTCCTGTAATTTCCCTCATGACAATGATACAAATAAAAAATATACAAGTGAATACCTAAGGGTGCTGATATGATTTCTCTAATGACACATGGTTGATCTTTGTCCTATGACATCTTTATGGAGGTGGTCACAGTGACACCTTTTTGTATCACCCATAATAATTCTTCCTTAGAAGTCTTGTCTTCTAGGAACTTGAAGTTGCTTGATTCATTGAGCTTATCTTCCAACATATCTTTGTTCATCATAATTTTAGATTATTCACAACCCTTTTTCAACTGGGCTAGAAAACCTAACGGCTAGGCTAGGCTATCAATTTTAGGTTTTGTTGGACTTATGACTGACAAAAATAATCCTTTGAAATATAGGATAACACTGGTGAACTGAAGAGCTCCTTCAATGAGTTGCAGAATACACAATTATGAAATTTCTATAGAAATTAGCAAAACCCTAGAAACCATAGGGCCAAAATTTCAAAATACTCGTAATTTCACTCTGAGAGTCTCTGGAGATGCATTGGAGGAGGCCGTACTCTCACATGCCAAAATTATCCCCAACATTCAAGTATCAATGGATAAAACACCTTATAAAGAAGGGTCATACAATTTTTTCTGGAAACCCTAGAAGGGTTGACGGTTCAACAAAAGGTGAGAGGAGACTTTGTGTATGATTTTGCAATGGGTTATTTAAAGACCTAGGCTTTGATACCATGTTTATTTTTCAATAAGTTAGGTTAAGCATGAATTTCATTCCATTTTATCATTTAACCATAACCATAAATGTTGTAGCAACCAAGATCACAAGAAGAAGCACCATGCACAAGAACACAAGATGTATCCGGGTAAACCCTTCTCAACAAGGGAAGAAAACCTAGACAAATCCTTTGCTATATTTTCCAA
>JZKD02S1255207.1:0-12242 GCA_000966675.3 Picea glauca
CTCTTTTGATCTTGATTTCTACCTCCTATTAAGAGAAATAAGAGCTACTTCCTTGGCTCATATGAAATATGCATCCCTCGAAGTAGAGTCCAATATATTTGCAGTTGATAATCTTAGGAGAAAGACCAACAAAGCTAGGAGAAAAGGGAGGTCTAAGGCTTAAACCCGTGGTTCCTCTGATGTCCATCCTCAAGTTGATGAACTTGCTAAGTTAGTGAAATCTATGTCTGCTGAGATGGAGAAGTTAAGGCTTGAAGGAAGACAGAACTATAGAAGTTCACAAAATATTGATAACAAAGGTAACTTCATGAGACCTAACAATGCTCCTCAAATTCTTCCGAGAGAGAAAATAAGAAGAGAGAGAAATGATCAGAACATCCAGACCCCTCTCCAAAATAATCTTGTTATGGATGATGAAGGTGAGGATGAAGAACTTCATCCTGAAATCCACTGCCTTGGAGACACTTCCTCCTTTCCTCATTTGACTTAATATGCATATGAGGAATATCTCATGGACAACCAAATTAATGAGTTGATTAAGGGAGACAAGGCCAACAATAGCCCAAACAGATATAATCTGAGTTCCAAGAAGAAAGAAAAAAAACATGATGTTCCTGAGCAACCTACTAGAGCAGAGAAGCCTTCTAAAGATATAACAGAAAACAACAAAGGTAACAAAGCGCAATCACCCTCACCAGTAATTAAATTTCACGTTCTAAAAGTGAAAGAAATTCTAAATCACCCTCCCTCTTTTAATTTTGGCCATGAAATTCAAAAAATTTGAATCCCTGGACCCCTTTCTGAGCTGGTCAAGCATGACGATTTCAAAAGGAGCCTCTCTAAACTATTCCAGTCTGAATCTACATCTCATTCCATAGACTCGATCAATTTGCAAGATGAAAAGCCAACAATTATCTTAGGTCCTTTAGTAGAAGACAGAGATGACTCCTCTCCTCCCTTCTATACCTCACTGAGAATACATGATAAGGTGTTGCATAATTGTCTGATGGATTCAGAGGCATCCCATAATCTCATGCCCAAAACTGACTGGATGAACTCGGGTTAGAAATCACAAAATATTACCATGACTTGTATTATTTTGAATCTAAAAAATCTAAATGTATCGAGGTCATCAAGGATCTAGTTGTGACCCTGTTCCAGTTTCCCATGAAGAGTGTGTTCATGTATATCGTAGTAGCTGACGTTCCCCCCAAGTTTGGCATGTTATTGTCAAGATCTTGGATAAAACGATTAGGGGGAACCTTGTAGATGGACCTCACCTATTCCACCATTCCGGTGTTTGGGGGTGATCATAGAAGACTTTATAGGGAAGCTCAGTTGGCCTACATTATCATTGATGAAGAAAACCCCACAAACCATCCTATTCTTTCTCTTGATACAGATTTGGGATCTAGTTTTATGCAACTCACCGACACTCCTAAACCTCCTTTGGAAATCAAAAGGTGGCCTATCATTTTTCCTGAAAATTCCCCTCCTATCAACTCTGTGTGGAAAATGTTCTTTGATGGAGCCTATTCTAAGGAAGGTGTTGGTGCTGGAGTGGTTTTTGTTTAACCTACTCAAGAGACTATAACTATGTTCTACAAGTTAGAATTCAAAGCTACCAATAATGTGGCAGAATATGAAGCTCTCGTCTTAGGTTTAAGGGTTGCAAAGGACATGGGAATTGAATAGATATCATTATTTGGGGATGTTGAGTTAATTTTCCATCAAGTCAAGAATCTTTACCAAGCTAAGCACCCTAGGCTAATAAGTTATAGAAATGAAGCGTGGGACCTTGTTGATAGTTTTTTCCTGACTTTCAACATTTCATTTATTCCAAGTGAAGAAAACATCATCACTGATTCTCTGGTTGTTTCAGTAAGCAATTTCAACGTTCCTTTGCCACCAAATCTTAGGTATGATGTAGAAGTAAATTACAGACCCTCTATACCTGACAATGTCAAGCATTGGAAATTATTTGAGGATGATCTCAAGATCAAAAGATTCCTTGAGACCGTTGATGATTTTTCTACACTACATATTAATCAAGATCAGGATTCTTAAAGTGATCCTCATGCTGATGTTTTCCTAAAAAAAATCGCTAATCACCATATTGTTCAGTTGCCTAGAAATCATATTCTGAATGGACTAGTTCCTTTGGAAAGACTATTCGACATAAATGATGTAGTATTGAAAGTTAAAGGATTGGCTGATGATGTTGATGTAACTGAATGAAACATTGGTACAAAGAAGGATCCAAAATTTGTCAAGTTATCGAGCAGTCTATCAAAGGAACAAAGGGATGAATATGTTGAGCTATTAAAATAATTTGTTGATGTATTTTCTTGGACATATGAATATATCATAACATATGATACAAGCATCATTGAGCATAATATCCCATTGAAGGAAGAGGCCAAACCGTTTAGGCAGACGCTGAGGCATATCAACCCCATGTTGTTGCCTATCATGGAGAAAGAGGTAAAGAAACTTTTGGATTCTCAGATTATCATTCCTTTAAGGTATTCTGAATGGGTGGCTAACTTTGTCCCAATGAGAAAGAAGAGTGGAGAAATTAGACATTGTGTCAATTTCAAAAACCTAAACAGAAGCTCCAAGAAGGAAAACTACCCCTTGCCCAAGATGGAGCACATATTACAGAGGGTGATAGGTGCATCCAGGATGTCTATGATTGATGGATTCTCTGGTTACAATCAGATTTATGTCTTACCCAAGGACAAAGAGAAGGAAACTTTCACCACTCCATGGGGTGCATTCATGTATGCCAAGATTCCCTTTGGATTGATGAACGTAGGAGAAAATTTCCAGCAAGCTATGGACATCACCTTCATTGGGGAAAAGGATAAATTTGTAGTTATTTATCTGGATGACATTACAGTTTTATCTAGGACTGATAAAGAACATTATCATCATCTGATAAAGGTCTTCCAAAAATGCAAAAAAATTGGTCTCTCCCTGAATCCCAAGAAATCATTGTTTGCTATGAAGGAGGGAAAATTACTAGGGCACATAGTATCAGCTGAGTGAGTAAAGATTGATCCCAGTAGGGTGGAAGACATCCAAATCTTAGCACTTCCTAGGTCCAAGAAATAAGTTCGGTCTTTCTTGGGGAAGATTAATTTTCTGATGAGATTTTTTTATAATTTTCCTGAACTTGTGAAGGACGTTACATTCATGTTGAGGAAAGGAAACAAAATAAAATGGATTGTGGGATATTATTATTCCTTTGATCAAATAAAGAAGGTCGTGACTGAAGCACTTGTGCTCATCAGCCCTGATTACTCCAAATATTTTATAATTTTCTCCTTTGCTTCATTTGACACCGTGGCAACCATTTTGTTGCAAAAGAATAATGAAGGGTTCGAGAAACCCATTTCCTTTTTCAGTAGGGCATTGAGAGATGCAGAGCTGAAATATGACATCATGGAAAAACATGCCTATTCTTTGGTTAAGGCTCTCAAATCCTTCAGGGTCTATTTTTTGCATTCAAAATTCATTGCATATGTCCCTTCAGCTTCTGTGAAGGAGATTCTCATTCAGCCTGACATAGACGGGAGAAGGAGAAAATGGATTGCTAAAATCCTTGAATTTGACTTGGAGATAATACCTACTACGTTGGTTAATGGTAAAGGTTTAGCCAAGATGTTGGATGAAACTAATTGCAAATCCTTGGGGGTAAATTTCATCAACGCTTACTCAGAAAATCGACAGGGTGAGTTGTTTGATACAAGTTCTCAAGTCATCTCTCCATTAGTAGAATGTGCTTTGCACAGGGACATCATTTTCTTTCTACAGAATTTGCAACCTCTTGATGGCATGGAAAATAGAAAAGTAAGAGCTTTGAAGATTAGTTCAATTAAATATTGCCTCATTGATTAAGTTTTATATTGGAAATATCCTCTAGGGGTGTTGTTGAGATGTTTAGAACCATAGGAAGACCAACAAATTATGTCTGATTTTCATGACACTTTGTGTGGGAGACATCACTTCTGGAGAACCACGGCTTACAAGATTCTCAGAGCTGGATATTTATGTCCTAGCCTATTCACTGATGTTTTTGCTAAGATCAGGTATTGTGTTAAGTGTCATAAATTTGCTGGAAAGCAACAACTCAATTTTTTGCCACTAAATCATGTGGTAGCTTCAGTTCCCTTTTAGCAGTGGCGCCTCGATTTTATTTGGGAAATCCATCCTTCTTTAAGTGGTTAGCATAGATGGATATTGACTGCCACATACTACTTTACTAAATGGATAGAAGCCATCCCCACAATAAATTCTTCCCACAGGCTAATAATTGGTTTTCTTGAGGATATTATTGAAATATTTGGTTGTCCAAACAAAATTGTCACTGATAATGCTTCAACTTTTAAGGCTGAACCATTGATTAAGTTATGTGAATAGTTTGGAATCACATTGCTTCACTCTACTCCTTACTACCCCCAAGGTAATGGACTGGAAGAGTCCTATAAAAAAATCCTTATTAAGATCATCCAAATACTGTTAGAGGACAATAAGAAATCATGGGATTCAAATATTAAATTTTCTTTATGGGCTGACAAAGTGACAACAAAGAGATCTCTTGGTGTCTCTCCTTTCTATCTTGTGTATGGAATTGAGGCCATTTTTCCTTCTCATCTTGCCTTGATTGTGGAAAAATTCTTCCAAGATTACCAGGGAGAACCAAATGATATGATTAGAAGAATACAACAATTGGTAGCAGTGTAGCAGACTAGGGAGCATCTATTGGACAAAGCACATGACCATCAACAGAAGATCAAGTGAGATTTTGACAAAAATGTCAACAAAGAGGATTTCCAAATGGGAGATATAGTACTTAAATGGGATGCACCTAGGCAAGATAAAGACAAGAACAATAAAATTGAGGCCTTATGGATCGGCCCCTTCAAAATTTCTTAAGCTTTTCAAATAACACTTACAAGTTTCAGAATTTGGAGGATGCTGAAGTTTTTGGTAGCCCTGTAAATGGGAATTTTCTGAAAAAGTTTGTTACTTAAAGACATGAGAGGCTTTCCATGTCATTGTAAATATCATTTTTCTTTTTTGTTTTTGTTTTTATAAAGACTCCATAGCCCAATAGATAAGGCACTAGAACTGCGCGTTCTTGGCAGCTCCAGGGAACATGCCATCCCCTGTGGAGCCAAAAATGTTATCACATGAACTTGCCAAATTCCTATGAGTTGGTGGTAGATACCGAGTCTATGCCCATGCCCTGTTTTATCTCTTTCACAGGCCATGTCTTTAAATATTCCCCTTTAGTCAGGGAAGTCATTTTGTTTCGACACTCATCTCCTTTACCTTGATCACCGATCCTTCTTCTTTCACGAGCCCTTAACCAGTAGTCCAAGTTTTTATTTACGCATGATGCAACCATGAGCACAAAGTGATATAATATGGATTCAAATCAAGTGAGCAAGCAGTTTTAGTTTTCAGCGAAGGAGGCTCCATTCGAAGTTCAGATTTGCGGCCCTCAGGCTACCAAGATCATAAAGTTGCGTGAAGTTTAACATCAAACAGAAGTCCGAAGTCGTGAGGTCAATCCTAGCCATTGGTGTTGGGAAGGGTATGTGGTGAGAGATCAACATTTCGCTGACTTGCGGAGTGGAAAAGTCAAAGGGCAGAGTCGGGAGGACTCACGAGTTGATCTAAGTCATTGGATCAAGGAAAATTGTAGATAGACGATATGAGGCAAGCGTAGAATAGGGAATCGGGAGAAGGGAGGTGAGTAATATTTCAACTTCCCAAGATGCGAAATCCTGATATGATGAATATTAGATCTGATCCATGGATATTAGGCAGACAAGTGGCAGTTGACCCGACTTTCAGGATTTTTGAAAGAAAATAGATTTGGGTTGTCTAAACTAGAAGGACACGTAGCAGCTGATAAGAGAAATCGTGATTTTGGGAGTTGAAGGTTTCAACATGGAGCAAGGCTCAAGTTCCTAAAATGAGAAATTGCAATGTGCCCAGGAGTTGGGCCCATGGTCACAGCCCAAGGCCTCATAGGAGGTGGGCCCAAGAAAAAAAAAGGTAAGCACCAAGCACATGATTATGACTTTCGGGAGTTTTGAAAGCAATCATGGTTGTCGGATGCATAGCATATCCGATCGTCAATCTGAAGAAGGGAAATTTTGCAATGTTGGGTATCGGGAGTGTGTAGTCAAGTGATGTGTGTGAAGGCCCCTGGAATGCAAAATCACGATGCACCTAGGAGTTGGGCCCATGGTCATGGCCCAAGGTCACATGCATGAATAATGTGGTGAAGGAGAAGCTGGCACCAGGAGCTTTGGGAGTGTGAATTTCATGAGACCTACACCAAAAGCCGAATATGCCTATGTGAGGTAAAGAATGAGACCATCATGATTTCAAGGTGTTGGGTTGACTCGAAGGGCTGCTAGAAGCACATGGTAGATCAATGGGCGTTAAGTACCATCCTGATCTTGATGAAGGAAGTTAATGAAAAAAGGAGTGGTGGTTGAAACCTCGGCTCACTCCATAAATGGAAGTTATGGAAAGTTCAACCGTGGGGACTGAACCGTCAGCCCGTGTACTCTTGCGAGTATATTTTCCTACAAAACCCATGTTGATCTGAGCTTGCATATGACATAAGAATGCCAACACAGTCTGACAGAGTGGGCGTCGACTAGAAGATTTGAATGCAGGGTCCCGATCACGCTCCTGGTGGTTGCAACAATTCTTAGTATATGTATGCAGTTTTGATATTTTGTAATGGTCGATGGTTGAGCTAAGATCCTGTATTGTAATGTTTTAATGAAGCTCTAGTTCTCTAGTTATGTAACTTTATATGAGACTTCTTGTTTAATGAAAGTCATCTTCTATTTCCATCTTATTTGCGTATAATATTGAATGTTCATGATCAAAGGATTCACATGGATTGTGGTGTCTATGTTGTAATGGATGTTTGATTGCAGTGTAGTTATAGCACTTTTAGTTTCCTAAAACTTTGAATTCAAGAGGATCTTGTTTTCCAAATTTTTTCCTCCTTAGGCATGCTGAAAGACTTGATGTCCAGAGAAGACCTTTACATATTCTCCTCAATTTCTTCCTCCTACTCACCCTTACTACAACTTATTGACTGGAGTTGATCAAGACCTTATTTTATTTTGCATACGAAGCCAAAATTCAACCAAGCACTATCACTTGAAAACAATATTTCATGAAACCATTACGCAATGATTTTATCTAACCCAAGACATTTAGGCCCAGGTATTACAATGACCACTTTCCTTGAGAACTTAAGCCGCTATCACTCAGAGAATTTCCAAGAATAGGAGTAAGTTTTCTCTTTTTTAAGTTCATAACTTGACCTCTGATACATTGGAGGAGTTCGCAAGTTGAAGTCTGATGCAAATCAGAGGAGTTCCCACTAACTTCTCTGAAAAGGGACAGCCCCCCCAAAAAGTATTGTTTGTATTTTGACCATAACGTTTGACTCATGTGTCCATTTTGTGTCTTATTTGTACCATTGGAAAGGTATTTATTAGATATACAACTCTCAAGTTATATGATTGGAGAAATTCCTCACTAATTAGCTTCATTTTTCAAGATTAATATATGACACGTTGTCGAAAACCCCAGGAGAACACAACACTTCAACCGCGAATAAAGGAGTCACAAATAGGGAAGTTTATGCACAATTTCAATTAGTTAATGCTTGAGTTTTATTAGTTTGAATGTTTTTTTTAATAGTTTGTTTAAGTATCCCTATGAGGCCACTCTTCTGGGATATGTTTAATGGTGTTAGGTACCTATGTTGAGAGGACGACACACTCTTGTAATGCGACCAACCAAAGACAATATAGCATTAAAGACAACCTCAATTGGCACAGAGCGGGAATCATAGAAAGGAGCCAAGATCGAATGGATAAAAGAGACTGAACCCTATGATGATCAAAGCTATTAATTTCTAAGTCAACTATTACAGTGGATGAGAGGCACTATAACTCATATCTATTACATCCCACCAACGGTAGAGGACAAATTCAAAATACAACTGCCATCTTTGTTCCCTCATCATCATAAAGGAAATAAGGATAAACATTGGAAGGTGAAAGGTCACAGAGGAAGACAGAATGCCAATGATCATATTGAGCCTTAATAAATACTAGAATTGAACCCAAAGAAAGGGTTTTGGCTCTTCAAACATTGTATATTTTTGAACTATTTTGGGAAGACAATGTCAACTAAAATTGCAGAGCTTTCCATGGATCTTGGAAGTACCATTGCTAAGACTCATAATACTTAGAAGACCTCAGGGAAATATTTTGATAGAGAGAACAATTTATGTGCATTGTTGTTTGTTGTGAACTAATTCCAACATAATGTTTTTTGTTTGCATTGGTTGTAAGAGGATGTTTGTTGATAGACTTTTTTGATGCAATTAATGTCTTTCTTGTAGTTTATTATTCATCCTCATGTTTTATGTCTTGAGTATATGAGTTGTCCATACATATGATATATTGAATTAGATTATTCTGGTTATATATTCATGTGCATGTGTTATCTAACTTTATTTCTTCATTACAACTATCTGGGTGAAGCTATTGGTAGAGTTAGTTTCATGTCAATCCTCATTCGGTTACGAATAATCTACTACTGGATAGGATAGGATAGAGTAGAAGTAGATTAGAGTTTTTTCATTCATTTACATAGTCTTCAACTACATGTTTCATTTGCATAACCATCCATCATTCACCTTCATCGGTGGACCGAGCCGCAACCGATAAAACCAAAACCAGTATCTAGGCCAGAATTGATCCGGATTATTTTCGGCACGAAATGCGAGCGGAGATATAATAAGGAAATGCACACAGATATCACAGATATTAAATAATATAACATAAAAGTATCAGATATGCAACCATAAACACATATATACAGTAATACATGATTTCTATTAATGAAAGAAATGTACAGAGACTGTAAAAATACAAAGTGAAAGACTCGCTAGAATGGTGTCGGCTTATCTCTGAGAAGAGATGTGACGACTACTCGTATTCGCAAGAAGATGATTACAATGAGGCTCTGAAGGAATTTTTACAATAAATAGGAATGCCAAAAACCCTAGACATCCAGAAACCTAACCCTAGGAGATGAAGCACCAAAATTCATGCGGGCCCCGTTTGGGTAAGTTAGTACATCAACTTCCCAGGGTCGTAACTTTTGCATACGATCCTCATTTTAGGCGTATGATAGCTCATTGGAAAGGTATCATCGAGGAGATTCATTTTGGAGGCTCAATAATTCCTTCAACTATAATTGAGAACCTTGATCTCAAAAACCCTTCATTTAGGCCCTCAAAATGGCCCCAGAAGTTAAAACTTGCTAAAAATAGTAAATTGCCAAAATTGCCAGAAAACTGTTTTGAGCCAATCGAAAAAGGTGGGTGGCCACCGATATTCACTTGGATCAAGAACCTAGATGGGTTACCTATTCCAAATTTTGAGAGTTCTAATTGGGACTTTGTACCAAGGGTAACTCTTGTTGTTGACAAAGAGTGATTTAGAACTGTCAATAGAATTGGCGCTAGAAGGAGGGTCAGATGACAAGCCTTCCCATGTGGAGTCACTTCACTTAAATTTTAAAAAACTTGTGGCTCCTCTCCACGCCTCTGTATGGGATGACCCTTTGATTCTTTTAAGACCCACCAAGGCCATTTCACTCAAGACAATCAATCTCTTATCAAACTCAAAGTTCGATGGTCAAGGGTATGTCTCTACATTTGTGCATCTTAGTCATTTTAACATCACTCAACAAAATATTAAGATTGTTTAGGACAATGAATCATGTCAATTATTCATCCTCACATTTGAAGGGTGAATTAAAACTTAGTTTAGGACATTGCCAACAAAGTTGATTCATATCTCGAAACAATTTATGGAAATGTTTATTGTTGAACATGAAGATTATGTTTATGATGAACTCTTTGATGAGATTTCAGAAATCCGTAGGCTCGAAAATGAATCTTAGAATAAATTCTTTCTAAGAGTTATGCAGATTTATTATAGATTTCTCGAAGATGATAAACCCTCAGACCAACAAATCCTTAATTTGTTTTCATATATTGTCTCTATTTCTAAAGAGTTCGATCTAGATGATAAAACCATCTCTCATTCACAAAATTCAGATCTCACCATGAACAATATGATGTGCATGTTATCAGACCAACACTCTGACATAGCTATGGGGCAATCCTTAAAACAAATCTTATACCCATTAGCCTTGAAGTATGAACCATTTACCATCTCCCCTTCATAAAATCATGAATATACTTTGGTATGTGACAAATCCCTCATTGCATAAATCTCGTTATCTTCATGCACTGTATACAAATATGTTTGATGATAATTACCCACATGAGAAAAAATATGTTTATCATGCATTACACTCATCACATCACTCTTTTTATGATGAAACATTGAATGATAAACCAAAACAAGAAGAGTGCCCAACCCTGATCGATCAATCATTATTTCTTAATGGCATTCCATCCATGACACATAATGTTATCGATCCTTCACAATATGGATTTTTGGAACATGTTGAAACACAATTTGATATCAATAAACTCGTTTTCGATGACTTCTTTTCTGTTCCAAAATTAAATGTGAGTGCTAACCTATCATTCGTTGGTCCTACACAATCTATTTTTTTTTACTTTGATGCACATATGTTAATCACACAAAATTTAAGGTATACAGAGCATGATGATTTTTCATACCCTCATGAAGAAATCATAACAGATGAACAACCCATCACCATGAAAAACACAAGAAGCATCGATATAAACTAGGAAATGTCATTGTCTCAACTTGCTCTAGAATTAATTGTTATTCATGAGGAGCAAGTGCATCACTCGTCCGTAGATGTAATTTCAATTCTCCAAAACCCTTCACATGATTTCATTGATTTCATAGGAGAAGCTTTGGAGTCATCTTTCACTCAATGTTTCCCTCAAACAATCATCTATCACCTCTCCCATCAACATTCAAAATATGTGAAATTTGGACCCAAGGATATTTGCATTGATAACAAAGCTCTCCAATTTCAGTTGATAATTATGTCATGTTCTCATCGTCTTACTTCGACCCCTAGAATGAACAATACCACCCACTCCGAGACTCTCTCACAAGGCATATTGCACGTAAATTTCACCTATGAGTCTCATTAGATATATCACTCACTTTAGATCTCCTTCCAATGGTCATATAACAACTATTGTGAATTTTATGACATAATTGAATCTTGGTTGAAGGAATCCTACTCATCTGCACTTCTCATGAACAATAACACTGTAAAATTCAGTTTGTTGGGTGGATATTTATGTGAGTCAATTCTTCCTATATTTCATCCTTCACTGCTTCATTCTATGCAATTGGCCTTCAATGAACATGTAGTTGTAGGTTTTGAGTTACTTTATTGGATTCACTGGAAATATGCTTACAACCAACCTTATTTTAGCTAGTATAATATAGGATAGGAATAGTATTAGCATATTTTTATACTTCCTTTCTTCTTGCATTGCTTAGATGTTTTATTTTGTTTTCGTTCGAATAACATAGATTTGAATTTGTTTTGGTTTCTTAAATAAAGACCTCCAACTACGATTAGTCTAGTTTGTAGTTCATGAAGGTTTGCTTTAGTTTAAGTTTCCTTTCATCAATGCTTTATTCTTTTCAGTTGATTCTTTTTGTTTTTATCTAACTAAAATCTTGGTTTTCCTCCATCGTCATGAGGAAACCATGTGTAGGAATTATTTGAGAAGTTTAATTGTGAAATTCACTTGTTTTAGTAGAAATTACTTCGACGTTGAGAGTTAGACAATTAGTTATCCCAAGACGCTGAGAATACATGTTGAGGAATACTTGACCAATGGAACAAGACAGAAACCAAGCTAAGGGAATTATATCCTATGTTCACAACCTTACTTGGGATGGCATTTATTAAGTACAATTCACTAATAGAGGGTATTCTTAAGACTTTATGGTTCATTTATCCTTTTCCCAATCTTAAAATTTGTTTTCAATCATAAGGAAAGTAATAATATACTTCACATCTAGCATATGCATCGAGGAACAAAGTATCAAATTTCAGTCTCCCTTTGGTCTACCTAAAATGATATCTAATTTCAGTCTCCCTTTGGTCTACCTAAAATGATATCATTTTAGGTAAGACTATTA
>JZKD02S1255218.1:0-12242 GCA_000966675.3 Picea glauca
ATTATAACTTGGTGGAATTTGGGGTAAAACTGTTTTGACTATAACTCTGTTTTGACTTAATTGATTATAACTCTGTTTACATTGTATTATTGTATTATTAGTAATTAAATAAAACAACTAGTTAACCAAATCACTTATGATTCGGCAAAAGAGAAACCCTATAAAATCCACAACAATACACTTGTTCAGAATTTGTAGGAAAAACCACAGTGATTGATGACAAGCTTGTCAATAACACTGTGATTCTTCGGACTAATTTTGAACAAATTTCTCACCACAGAAACCTAATTGAACAGCAATACACTTATTAACCCGGAGACATGTTTTTGTGAAAGATGCACTGACTAGAACACAAGGCTTACTCGTTGATTTATCTCATTCCACAGCATCAATTTAGTTATTAATACTGGAGGGTACCTGCGAAGTAAAAATTATTTTAATGATGGTTTTTATAAAATTGAATTGATTTTGATATCACATATTATATTTATATTTTTAGTTTATTTAAATATATGTATTATATGTGTTTTTGTAAGTTTTTGTTTTTAATATAAAAGTAAGTTTTGTTATGAAAATAAAAGTAATCTGTGTATAATATAAGATTATTATGAAATTGCATTTAACATAACATTATCAAATTACAAAAGTTTATATAAAATATTTTATGTGTAGACGTTTAAAATACAACACTTTTTAAAACATAGACACTTTATAGACATTGTTTTGACATGGCTCAAAGTTTTAAAACATAGACAAGACATTGTTTTGACATGGGTCAAAGTTTACATTTGTTGAAATGTGATGTATGCAATTACCATCTGCATCTCTTAGAAAGTAATTGGATGGTCGACTATATCCTAACTTTCAGTTGTGTGCACTCTTCATGGATATGAAATATACAACCTGAGGTTTGCAAGTCATGATCATGCCTCTATTAGTAAAGGGTATCCTTAATGATCATGATTTGTTTGCTACATGAATTGAAGTAATTATTATTGGAGGGTATTCACTGAAGAAAATGTAAAACCTATTGTTTTACAGTCTATTCAATAACACAATAATTTCAACTTCAAGAAAAGTTTTTAATAGTGCTCAATGGCTTGTCTCATTCATATATATATATATATTCAATTTTAATTTTAATTTGTTCACTAATTGTTTGTTCGCTAGGTTGGAGCTCTTATTTGGAGTGGTGCATGTTGGTGCTAGAGACATAAGACTGCTAAGGAGGACCTTGCTCGGAGGTAAAATAAATCCAGCAACACATTTTTTTTAGTAATAATTGTTACGCCTGAAGATGGAAAATCCTCTTGTTGATTCTTATTTAAATGAGTCCACTAAACTTGATGGCGAAAATTATGTAAACTGTGTTAGAATATAAGTGGATGTGCTCCTTTTACCATTGACAATACCCTTGTCACCCAACCATAGGCTGAAGCCACCCTCGGAGCACCTTAACCTTGACAGATAATCACTCCGGAAGCAAACCCTAGGCTACATAGCCAAACAAAGGGTAGCACACCTTTCCCGAAGGATAGCGCACCAATAAGAGATGATCAGATAGTCCAAACCCTAGCCAAGAGATAGTCCAAGCATAATTGCTAGCTACAACAATTGCAACGACAACTCTCCTCCAAAACTACGCAGAAACTAGGCAACTGCAGTGCGCACAAGTGCTTCTCTGCAATTCTGAGACTGCCTACCAGAATGAGAACTAGCCTCCTGTATTTATACTAATTCTGGCTAGCTGCCCGGGCCAACTTCTCATTTTGGGTATCTGTCTGTTCAGTATATATTATTATTTCTGGTCGACTTCTTCTCTTGGAGGCTAATAACCTAATATAAATTATTTCCTTGAGCCAACAAGTCTTCTAGGGTTATTAGCCAACTCATTAGGGTTTCTTCTTGCTTCCCAAAGTATTCTATCCTCGTCAGGTTTACATGTGGAGGTAAATACCTCACGCAACTACCCTAATATCAACACTCCCTCCTAGCTAGGGAGGTATTACAGGTAATGGTCTTGAGCACAAAAACATACCACTCACTCATTAGCATCAGCATAGTTGTATAGACTAGATCATGACTAGATCATGAGCACCATCATCATCATGACTGTCATAAGTTGCATAACCTCTCGAAACCATACTCTATCTGAGTAATCAGATATGATTCTCAATCGAGAGAGTGATATAAGAGCCATTCTTCTAATATAGAAGAGTAAATGCTCTGAACCATTTTTTGCCTAGGAAATCTCTGTCCTTTGATTATCCATCTAACTGATAATCATTTCCAATACTGTTGATAGTCTTCAAGGAAATCGAAACAAAATAAAACACAACTGTGTCTATCCATAGTAGTACATAACTACAATCCAATGGTACACTACCACCCCAAGTAACACACAAGTACTTGATCAACAACGTATAGTCACGAACAATGGAACAAATCCACCATAGTAGTATACATTTGTTGTCACATAGTGTTCATAACAATCATCTGATATCAACTTGCACATAAACAATGTTATGATATAAACTGAATCATCTGAGTCAATCTCTCACTCACATCTATGAGATCTGAAAGAATATATGCTCTCAGAGTAGAACAATGAGATATCTGGACTATTATTCTCAAGCAAGGAAGAATAATTGTCGTGTATTATGAACCTGGACCATTCTTCGCCCTGGGCCATTCTTCCTACACTAATCAAAGTGCACCCTGGAAACAATGTATAAACCCTAAGGAATGCATGTCCTTGATTGCTAAGCTTGGACCATTCCCCACCCTGGGCCATTCCTCCTACACTAATCAAAGTGCACCCTAGAAAAAATGTATAAACCCTAAGGAATGATTGTCTGGACCATTTCCTCTGTTAAACACAAGAGGAAAAGACTATCATGTACCAACCTCCAAAACGAACCATTCCTCATGTTAACCACAATGAGAAATCGTTGTCCGGCGAGGCGGTCCATTCTTCTTGAGTAACCCTCAAGAAGAGAGACTGTCCTAGACCACTCCCCATGTTAACCACAATGGGAAGTCGTTGTCTATGATACATCAACAATATGGACCATTTCCCATGTTAACCACAATGAGAAATCATTGTCCGTCAGAAATCTCAATCCACTTTCCAAACTGGAATGGAAACTGCTCATCCTGGACCATTTTTCGAACTAAAAAATGAATGTCCATAAATCAATACATATCAGTGCTCCTTCCCAACTTGGGAGTCATCTCTTCCTTTTTCAATAAGGAAGTCATCTCCACGAGCTCCAGCTTGAGTATGCAAACTCTTTCATCTTGGATAGAAGTTTTACCAAAATGTCTGCTTATCTGCTCATCTGTGGAGATATGTATTGGAGAATCTCTTCTTTGAAGGCTTCATGTAGCTCTGATCAATTAAATATATCATTGTTGGAAAACTAGAACATATCCATGTGGCACTTCTTCTGTCATCATGAGATTTGATCTTCTGAGTAATCATCTTGATACAACATCTTGTTATAGGAAATCTTCACCACGTTTCTGCTATGTACTGGAGTTTCTCCACCAAGTTATTTTCTTCCATCTTCATACAAAGGTCTCTTTCTGGTATGCCTCAAATTATTGATATTGCTCTTCATATGCTCTTTGCTCAATTTCTCTAGAGAACATTCTTTGCATTTATTTGATGTAGAACTCCAACTCATGAATATTGACTCATGTAAAGATATGTTTGGTTTACCGAAATGAGTAATCATGATAGTCTTCTCCCTCCATCTAGGAGAACCTCTAGTTTTGGATCTTGCAATGCTTTCATTCATAAGTCTTCCATACACTATTCTTCATCTCAATTTTCAGTTCCTATGCTTGATTGATTTTAGTGAGTTCATGTCAGGTTGGTAATCTTGTAATATAATGACTGGTTGTTTTGGCTTCTCTTATTTCTTGGAATCTTCATGTTCTTCCTCATGTTTTTCCTTTAGCTCTTGGGTCCATGGAGTTTCTTATAGATTCCATGCCCTAAATATTTCACTTCTTTCTTTTATCATAGGATCATGGATCTGGATGGACAACTAGGGATACTCTAAGGATTTTCTTCGAGGAGGTCTTCTTTTGTGGTTGAACTAAAAAAGTACTATCTTTCATGGATGCTACCATACTTCATCATTTTTAATGGATCATAGGATTAGCTCCCTCCTGATCCTTGCTTCATTGAGTGCATATAGTCGGCTCCCTCCATCTAACAAAGTCCATGCTTCTGTCTGCATCCTTATTGTCTACTGCAATATATAATTGGTTCTCTCTGTCTGACAGATACCACGCTTCCGTCTTGTTGTCTTCTACAAAAACGTCATAAGTCTTTCTCCAATTTCCTCTTGATTGCTAACTTCTTTATGTCTTTGCTTCTTCTAAGTCTCTTCATGATGGATTCAGATTATCTTGCAATAGATTTCACATGATTTGTTTGACATATTTCATCCTTTCATGTGTATTATCTAATGATATCCATCCTTATCTTGTTGTTCTTCCATAGGTATAGTTCTTCATGGAACACATTATCTTCCAAGAGATAGATATACAAGATATGTACAAAGACGATGCAAACAAGATATGTACAAGAAATAAGAAGAGTATTGTTACCTTTAGAAGAAGAAGTCTCTTTCATCCTGCTTAGTCTTCTTTGTAGGTTCCTTTTCTTCGGAAATTGATGCTTTGTGTTTCTCCTTCATTTTCTTTAGCTCGGGACAATGATTCTTGTAATGAACATACTTTCGACTATTGAAGCAATGTATTTCTAAAATATCTTTCTCTTGATTTGTCTTCTTCTTTGAACCAAAATTCCTTTTGTTCTTGAAGTTCTTGAATCTTGTTGTGAAGGCTTGATCATCGTACTTCTTTTGGGGTTTCTCTTTTTCACTGATCCTTGATTCTTCTTGAGCACAACAAGTCCAAAGTTCTTCAAATGTCAGATACTCATTTCTTGTGTTCATGCTTGCGGCAAATGCATCCCACGTCTTGGGAAGACCATTGAGTACTGTGTTTACCAACTCCTTCTCTGAGATGATCTCTTCAATAGCTTGTAGTTGATATCTTAACTGAGAGATTCTCATGAATTATGATGTTATGATGTCATCATCATTCATCTTCATGTTAGGGAGCTCATTCTTCAAACTCATTACTTGTCCAATGTTTCTGACTGAGAAGAGGTTTGTTAGTTCATCGTACATCTTCTTTGACGAGTTAGGATGGGAGATGTAGGGTATCAAGTGGTCTTTGATAGAGTCCACTATGATACTCATGGCATTGATGTCACCATCTTTGAACTTCTCCATAACTACAACGCTCTGTTTTTCCTTCTCTTTTCCTTCTTCAAAATCTGGTTCCACGATCTTTCCTTTCACAATATCCAACACTTTATTCTTGGCAAGGATGAGGTCAATATTTGTCTTCCATGCTCTAAAGTTATAAGCTCCATCTAACTTTTTCTCTGATTTCAAAGAATAAGTCATGGCTTCTTTGACTTGGTCAAACCTTAGATTTGACCACAAACTCAAACTTGATGTCTTGGCTTGCTGAGAGTACCAGGAGATGCACTAGGCTAGGGTTCATTGATCTGTCGAGAGATTAGGTCAATCTCTTCACTTAAGGTGTCTCAATGAGAGGATTAGGGTTTCTGCAACTACACCTGCTAGTAACCCTAGCGACAATGCTTTGGTGACTTCTCTTCCTAGAAACCCTAGCGACAGTTCTTCAACGAGATTAATATCCTTCTGGGTATGTTTCCTTCAGTGTTTAGACTGAATGAAGGAGGTGTGGGCCCATAATATGTTAGAATATAAGTGGATGTGCTCGTTTTACCATTGACAATACCCTTGTCACCCAACCATATTCCGAAGCCACCCTCTGAGAACCTTAACCTTGACAGATAATCACTCTGAAAGCAAACCCTAGGCTAGATAGCCAAACAAAGGGTAGCGCACCTTTCCCCAAGGATAGCGCACCAATAAGAGTTGATCAGATAGTCCAAACCCTAGCCAAGAGATAGTCCAAGTGTAACTGATAGCTACAACAATTGCAATGACAACTCTCAGCCAAACCTGCGGAGAAACTGGGCAACTGCAGTGCGCACAAGTGCTTCTCTGCAATTCTAAGACTACCTGCCAGAATGAGAACTGGCATCCTGTATTTATACTAATTCTGGCTAACTGCCTCGGCTGACTTCTCATTTTGGGTATCTGTCTGTTTAGTATATATTATTATTTTTGGTCGACTTCTTCTCTTAGAGGCTAATAACCTAATATAAATTATTTCCTTAAGCCGACAAGTCTTCTAGGGTTATTATCCAACTCATTAGGGTTTCTTCTTGCTTCCGAGAGTATTCTATCCTCATCATGTTTACACGTGGAGGTAAATACCTCCCGCAACTACCATAAGATCAACAAACTGGAATTTTAAGATGACCACCATTCTAGAGGAATATAGCCTATGAACGATTGTCAAAGGTGATGAGCCCAAACCCACTGTTGCTTCCTCGATTCCATATTGGGATAGGCGAGAGATGAAAGGAAAAGTGTTGTTGCATATGTCCATAAAGGAGAACATTATTCCTCATATAAGAGACTTTAAAACTTCCAAAGAGACGTGGGATGTTCTCAAAGGTTTGTACAAAACCTCTAATGCAAACCATATTTTATTCTTAAAAACTAAGCTATTATCTATCAAAATGGAAGCTGATGAAAGAATAAGTAATTATGTATCCATAATTAAATATTTAAGTGATAAGTTGGGTGACATTGGTGAAAAGGTTTCCAGTAGTGATTTAGTAACAATTGCTTTGAAGGGTTTAGTGCAAGATTATAAAGTCTTCATTCTAGCATTCTCAGCTAGACAAACACCCCCTACTTTTGATGAATTGGATGGTATTCTTCTTCAAGAGTAATAAAGAATGAATAAATATGATCAGGACTCAAGTGGCTCAGATTTGGGTTTGATTGCAAAAGGTAAAAATCCATACAGAGGTAAATTGTGGGACAAGAACAAAGGTCGATTTCAAGCAAAGAAGAAAGGTATGACACATCTTGATTCCTATGTTAAGAGAAATGTTGAATGTGTATATTGTGGAAAACCTATACATCTTAATAAATATTGTTATAGAATAATGAATCCTGAATCAAATCAGAGATCTAAAAGCCATGATGGAAATTTTGTGCATAAAGCCACTTCGGTCAATGATGGATTTAAAATTTGCATTGTGTGCTGACACTGAT
Source organism: Picea glauca (assembly GCA_000966675.3). Lineage (NCBI taxonomy): Eukaryota > Viridiplantae > Streptophyta > Pinopsida > Pinales > Pinaceae > Picea > Picea glauca. The sequence continues at coordinate 7,251 of JZKD02S1255218.1, forward strand.
GATGAGAATGCATGGTTCACAGATACTAGTGCATCGGCTCATATGACCTGTAATAAAGAATGATATGATCAATATTATGAGAAAATTGATGGCACACACATTTACTTAGGAGATAACAGATCACATAAAGTCCAAGGCTATAGAATAATAAGTGTGAACTTACCTAATAGACAATTGAAATAGATTCATAATGTGATGTATGTTCGTGGTATGAAAAATAATTTGATATATGTTTCAACTATCACTGATAATAATCTAACAGTGGAATTTGGTAAGTTGAGGTGTGTCGTAAAAGATATCCAGGATCACTACATGGTTGTTTCCACAGGTACCAGAGTTGGTGGATTGTATAAGTTGGATGTGACAATGAACCATCATGTTCCATTGACATCCACAACAATATCAAAAGAAAAATTATGGAACCACATGTATGGGCATCTAAATTACAATGATTTGATGTTGTTGCAAAGAAAAACTATGGCAGAAGGTCTTCCTGTTATGAAGAATGATCATTTTCTATGTGAAACATGTGCACTTGGTAAGAAACATAGAGAGGAGTTTCCCATACATACAGAGAAAATACAAACATATATACTTGAATTAATTCATACAAATGTATGCAGACCTATGCAAACTAGGTCTTTTGGTGGTGCTTCGTACTTTCTTATTTTTGTTGATGATAGATCTAGATATACATAGGTCTATTTCATAAGGAGAAAAAATGATATATTTGAGTACTTTAAAGAATTCATAACTATGACTAAAAAACAGACAGGCAAATGTATTAAAGTTCTTAGACCTGATCAGGGTGGTGAATATACCTCAGGTGCATTTAAAAGTTATTTTAAATTTCATGGGTTCCAACAAAAATTTACAATACCTCATACACCTCAGCAAAATGGTGTTGCTGAGAGAAGGAACAAAACATGGTGGTCCTGGGTGGAGTGTGCTTGCAGTATGCTTCAAGGTAAAAACATTTCTAATGGTTTTTGGGCAGAAGCCATTAATACTGTAGTTTATTTAAAGAATCGAAGTCCAACTAAGAAATTAGATTTCCAAACTCCCTTTCAGATTCTTTATGGTTATAAACCTGATGTTAGTCATTTAAGAGTATTTGGATCCACTGCCTTTGCACATATTCCAAAGGATGAGAGAAGAAAACTTAATGCAAAGTCAATCAAGTGTGTTTTTATTGAGTATTGTACTGATAAAAAAATGTAAAAATTGTTTCATCCTAATTCACATAAATTGTTTGCATGTAGAGATGTAATGTTTCATGAGAATGAAGATAGAGTTGATACAATGAATGGCGCAAATGCTTGGCATAATGATGGTGATGAACATGTCAAAATAGATGCAATGGTTAAGCAAGAACAAGAACATGTACAAGTTCAAGAACAAAATGAAATCAGTATGGACACTTCAAGCAGTGAGGATACATCAAGTGGAGAAGAGTCACCATAGAGCAGGAGACAATATGAAATCAGTGAAGGCCCAGGGATGTCATCATGACAAACTCAGACACCTATAAGGTATAAATATTATGCATTGATGTTTCATTTAATGAATGTTGTAGAACCTGTAAACTATGATCAAGACAAAGAACATGAAGAGTGGAGAAATGATATGAATGATGAATATGATTCCCTTATGAAATATCAAACATGGGAATTAGTTGAACTGCCTAAAAACAAAGTTCCTATTTGAAGAAAATGGTTGTAAAAATCTAAATTTAAAGTAGATAGTAGCATTGATAAATATAAGGCAAGATTAGTTACAAAAGGATATTCAAAAAATGAGGGAATTGATTATGGAGATACTTTTGCACTAGTAGATAAATTGAATACAATTAGAGTACTAATTCGTTCACTACAAAACATAATTGGAAAATATATCAGTGAGATGTCAAATCTTTATTTGTGAATGGTGATTTAAAAGAAGAGATTTATTTGTTTCAATCTGAAGGGTTTGTCAAGAAGGGAAAGGAGCATCTAGTCTGCACGTTAAGGAAAACATTATATGGTTTGAAACAGGCACCAAGATCATGGTATGTAAAGATAGATACCTTCCTTTATCAGAATGTGTTTGTGAAAAGAGAAAATGATCATAACCTCTATGTTAATAAAGAATAAGAAGGAAATGTTGATTTAATATCTTTATATGTGGATGATCTCATTATTACAGGCAGTTTATGCAAGTTAATTGAAGATATTAAAATCTAGTTTTCTCAAGAATTTGAAATGAAAGATCTTGGCGAATTGCATTATTGTTTAGGAATTGAGGTTTGGAGAGAGCTTGGTAAAACATTGATCACTCAAAGTAAATATAGAAAAGAAATTCTTAGAAAGTTCAATATGAGTGAATGTAAAGCTATCTCAACTCCATTAGAACATAATGCAAAGTTATACACTGAATATGGAACTAAAGAGGTAGATGGTACTTTATATCGTTAGTTGGTGGGAATCTTGAACTACCTCACAACTACGAGACCAGACATTGCATACTCAGTTACCATCCTTAATCAGTTCATGGCTCATCCTTTAGAGAGTGACTGGAAATCTGCAAAGAAAGTACTCTGATACTTGAAAGGAACAATAAATTTTGGTATTATGTATACTAATGGATTTGATGTTGATCTAACATGTTTTTATGATTCATAATTTATGATATTGTGATTGTAAATCTATATTTTCTATTTTTGCAAAACATCCAAAATCTTTTCTAGTTACTTTTCCATATCATCCAAAATTGTTTGGAAAAATATCATTCTTATTAAATCTACACATATAATAATAATAATAATGTCCTTATTATGTATTCACGTTCATAATTTTTTGCATCGAGCCAACTAGGTTCTTGATAGCCGAGGTAGGGAATATATGATTCTAAATTAGTTTCCCATGACGTTCCATTAAAGCTCCTTTGGGAAGTTGTATTATCCAAAATGGTTGAGAAAAATATCATTCTAGTTGCAATTTGGTTAAATGTTTAAAATCAATAGTTTTATATTGTTTAATAATTTTTAAAGTTGATTACAAACTCTGAAAAATCTTACAACTCGGAAGAATTTTTGTGTTTAATTATAAATTTATATCAAACATCATTACTAGACTAAATTTATTACTCAAACTTCTATAGGAAACATGCCAACGAATTTCCCATGTGGTCACATGCACATGCATATCAACTATATTTAGAATGTGCATGCATGCACTCTTTTTTGGATAGTTTGTGTAACTGGTGGATCTTATTATAATTATTTTGTCTAATTGTTTGAGAGATTCTATATATACAAGCATACCCATAGAGGTGATGAGAGTGAAAAGTGTAGTGTGTGTAAGCAAGACACAATATTGAGGTGTGTTGTGAGAGGAGAGGATGGTTGTATGCATGTGATTGGCTATTGTAATTCTCCCTTGAATAATAAGAATACCAATTATCATTTCCCATGGTTTCTACCCGTATTGGGTTTCCACATAACTCACTATGTTAATTGTGTGATTATTGTTCTTGGTTTATTCTTTTTTATCTTGTTCATGCTCTGTTAAAGTGTTATGTTTTTTCTTTTGCTACCTAATGAGTTGTATCAGAGCAGGTAGAGAAGGTAAAATAAGTGAGCCAAGAAGAATTGTGTGCAAGTTTCTTGTGAATGCAAAAAGATTTGGACATATTTTTTGGCACGTAAGGACAAGCAGACCGAAGTACTAAAAATCACAGATATTTTTTGCGACCAAAAGGTGTGATTGAGGGATTTTTTGGATAGTGACGCTCCCTAGGCAGTGTTAGAGACACATTGGTGCTAACACACTTATGAAATAGGATTTTCCTCGCTTTGGCGCACTTGTTTCATGCAACACAGAGTTCCAGGAAATCAACGCTCGCCTTTCCACACTCACATAGCGTTGTCATCCAAATCGGTGTGCCACTCGCAGGATGAAAGGAGCATCGATCTAAGCGCAGCACACCCTAAAAAACACTAGAGGAGTGCCTCCCTCTTAATGATGCAGGAGCATCTCTCCACGCAGCCAGCCAGCCAGCCACGTCAGTGCACATGCATTCAAATACTAGAAAGGAGGCGCAACCTCATGTAAAATTTAAATTGAATGTAATTAAATGTGTTATGATGGTGAGCCATGGAAGTCGTGCCTTTGAGCAAGCGTTAGGTAGATCATCTTTAATGCTAGGTCGGTTGAGATCTAGAATCCATACACTGGACTAGACAACCATTGAATGTAATTTATTAGAGTAGGTGAACCTGGAGGGAAGCGCTCGATGATCCCCTCAAGTAAAAGAGATTTTGAGATCTCATTTTGAGTTAGAGTGGTTGTGGTAGAATGGTAGAGAATAGAGAGAGCCAGAGGGAGAGCTCGAGAACACCATTTGTAAATATAATTTTGCCATTTTTAATACAAACAACAGTTTTCCTGTATTTTTGTGTTATATGGATGTCTGTGTGTGTTCTCCATGTATGCTGTGAATGTATGTTATGTTGATGCATTCTGCGGGAGTTTGTTTGATTTCAGGGTTGAAGGTCTTTGAGGTTTCATGCCAGGAGGGCATGACAGAGTGCTTCAGAATATGAATACCAGTGCATAGAGGATGCACTTCTGAACTCTGCAGAGTCAGACAAAGACGTGCTGTGGCACAGGAACTTGTTGGTTGTGGAGCCTGATTATCTTCCTGATTCAGAGGTCCTTGCTTTCAGCTGTGTTTATACCCCATGAAGTATTTACATCCCAGAAGTATGTACACTCTTCCACATGGGGGAGTACAGAGGGGGGGTACCCCCTCTGTGGGGTCCGGGGGGTCCATCCCCCCGAATGGGGGGTCTGGGGGCAAGCGGGCCCTCAGCGGGGGTTCGAGGGCAGCGTCCCCCAAAGAAAAAATTTCCTTATAAAAGTATATTGTAATTTCATTGTAAATCTGGACCGTTCATTATAAGGTCGCAGATCTAACGATAGAGATTATGTTAGGGTTTTTTCCCTAGAAGGC